>CAEFZY010070664.1:0-65503 GCA_903066815.1 Brachyrhaphis roseni
ACTGCCGCGTCACAGGCACTGTTTGGAAAAAAAGCTAAGGTATATTACTAAAACTTTGAAAACTCTTTCTGTGTACCGTCTGTATGTAGGCACATGCGGCTTATCAACAGGTGCGGCTTATGTATGTACATAATGTTTTTTCTTAAAATTGTACTGGTTACGGCTTATAATCGGGTGCGCTCTATAGTCCGAAAATTGAGGTAATTGTGAAAGGTGAAACGCTACTTTTTTTCCTGTCGTTTGTGAAATATGCAATGGTTTTTGGGTGCAGGTCCCACGGTCCTGATGCAGTTCTCATGGCAGACGGTCAGCACAGTATCTTGGTGGAGCTCACCCAGTCTCAGATGCTGCACATTGCCCAACAGATTGCTGCTGGCATGGTCTACCTGGCCTCCCAACATTTTGTCCACAGAGACTTGGCAACAAGAAACTGCCTGGTAGGGGAAAACCTGCTGGTCAAGATAGGAGACTTTGGCATGTCGAGAGATGTTTACAGCACAGACTACTATAGGGTGAGTAACCGAGAGCTGTTTGCTCTTCATCTTCCTATGTGACCCTTCATTGCTCATTATTGCTGCTGTACATCCTTGCAATCTTCAAGTGGACCTCATAAATATAGCTTAATACAGAAACATGAGCTACAAATTGTGATTGCTTTCTCCAGCTTTGGTGAGACAGGTGTGTATCAGTAGAAATAGCAATTTTAGCATATTTTATCTATTTGCAACTTTCATAATTTACATAAATGTAAAGTTTCTATGGTAATCAGAATCAACAGTGCAAAAGAACCCTGGAAGGTTTTTCATTTTCTTTCAGCGAAGAGTTAAATTATTCTCTCACTCAAGATTGACAACATCATATTAAACCACAAAGGAGCAAACTGTGTAATTATCCAGGTATGGACATGAGAGAACTGCATCCAGTTATGGACATAATCATAAGACTGATAAGAGTCAAATAAAAGACATTTAGAAGGAGCAAATATATTTATTTAATTCCATCTCCGTTTTGTCTCGCATCTTAAGTTGAATCCCACAGCGCTCTCTGCTGGAGTTAGAAATGCAAGGAAAGAATATGTCACCCTAATTAGGGCCTTTCACCTACCACTGATATCCAATGATGTTATTCAAAATGAGTAAGGGATCCAGCACAATGTCAAGCGCTGTTATTCTCAGTTCTCTTTAAAAATGTGAATATTATAGCGTACATTTTCAAAGTCCTTTTGCTGGTGTTTATTGGTTACAGTGATGTTCCAGTCCCCAGCCTGTCATATAAGTAAGCAAGTAGAGATGGTGTAACCAGCAACTGAAACCCTTTTATCTGACCTGAGAGGTCTTGCTAATGGAGGCTGCTGCATCTCCCCAGGTGGGCGGTCACACGATGCTGCCGATCCGCTGGATGCCCCCAGAGAGCATCATGTATCGGAGGTTCACCACAGAGAGTGACGTGTGGAGTCTAGGTGTGGTGCTGTGGGAGATCTTCACCTACGGCAAGCAGCCCTGGTATCAACTCTCCAACAATGAGGTCAGTCACATGAGGTTTAAAGCTGTTAAAACTCCTCAAGCTGTAATTAATTGTAAGACTTTAGTGAAGGCATCATGGGAATTGTAGTATTTACTGTTGTTGAAGGTTGACTTGTATTAGAAACTGAAGATGTTAATGTTTATGTTTTTTATTCTAGTAATGCAATTTGCAAGTTTGTTCCACAGAGTATCGTACATAACACAGTATTAGATGTAGCTACAGGTGGAATTGCTCAGCATGATTGTTGTCAGTTTTCTTGATTTAGATGCATTTCAGGCGAGGTAAGCTCTAAAAGAAACTAGACCCCTGCAAATGTAAGCCGACAGACCTCAGGCCTTTACTTCTTTTTGTGTAGATGTTCCTTTCTGATCCATACGAATGTATCTCTAAATGCTACCTTGCAAAAACAGGAGGTTGGTTTTTGTGCACATCAGCAGGAACATAAGTTGCATAGGGCTGTGAAGAGCTTTAGAATAAATAGAAACTCATTAAAACAGAAAACTCTGGCATTAGATTTTGAATGCATTAATGTTCTGGACTAAGCCTTAGCTCACTCTGCTGCTTGTAAGGACACTGCTGTCTTTCCTGTTGACTTTGCAATGCACAGTCCTCCTAGCCCCCTAAATCCTCACTCTAACCCTCCAAAAAGTACCTTTTTCCTCTTTTTTAACCCTTTACCAAGGACAAGTTTGGCAATATTTTCACAAGACTGTGTGTGATAGGCTTGCATTAAATAGTACAAATGTTAAATGGAAAGAAAAAGATAAATGGTTTTCATAAATATTTTTAAAACCAAAAGTGTGGTGTCCACCCACTCAAAAAAAGCAAACAAACAAAAATAACAACACGAAAACAAAATCCAATTTTTTTGGAAGAAACCCTTATGAAGTCATGTTGGCAGTTTACTACAAGCATGTAGGAAACCCAGTAAATTAAATCAAAATTGAACTTTTTGGCCAACATAAAAAAAAGGCTGTGTGGGTCAGAAAACGGAGTTACAAAACAGGTGTGCAAATCACTGTAAGCTGTTCAGTGGTTAAATCACTTTGGGGCCCGCAAGATTAATTGCTATGATCCTGGTTTGGGGTGGGCATTTATTGTGTGGTTTGTCATTTATTGTGGCAAATTTCTTATCATAATAAGAATTTGAATTCATCGTTGTCACAATAAATTCCAATAAATTTAAAGCCCCTCAAAATAAACTTTTAGTTTTATTATTTTCTCCACTCAATATAAATACATATACTAATAAATTAGAAAATAGGATGAATATGTGAAGCCTAGTGATACAAACAACACTTTTTCATGCTGTTGGTGTCCTAAAGAACCGCATTACACATGGTCTCTTTTCCACGAAGAGTATTTGTATTTGTGTGGCTATGATTGCTGTGCTATGCAGTCACCAAAAAAAAAATAAAAAAATTATAAATAAATCGTTTTTATTGTCACTTTTATTATTAAAGTAATACCACAAAATATCATGATAAAACTTTAAGTCCATATTGCTCACCCCTGTTCCTGGTTGTTTGGATGTTTTACATCAATTATTTTCTTTTATTTTACTCCATTTTATGAATGTGTAAATCTGTCACAGCATAAAGTCCCTCTGTCTCCTGCAGGTGATTGAATGCATCACGCAAGGCCGAGTCTTGCAGCGGCCCCGCACCTGTCCTAAGGAGGTATATGACCTGATGCTGGGCTGCTGGCAGAGGGAGCCCTACATGAGGCTCAACATCAAGGAAATCCACAGCATGCTCCAGAGATTGGCCAAGGCCTCTCCCGTCTACCTGGATATATTGGGCTGATCCACCAGCGCCTGTGTATGCAGTTTTTGTGCATGTGTGCTTCATATGCGGATGGGTTTTTGGGTGCTGGAGAGCATGTTGGGATGCAGAGAGGACGTTGGAAGTGAAGGTAGCGTGACTACGTCTATGTACAGAATCTGGCTGTAAATGTGACTGTAAAATGCAAACTGTCCGTGTCCTCATCCCACAAAGAGAAGCCTTAACGTTTAGGTTTTGCTTTTGTTTTCTTATTAATTTGCAGAATCTCCTTGGCATGTTTCATAGAATGAAGTGAAAATACATACAGGATTATGTGATTTTACTTAAAATAACGGTCTAAAAAAATGAAAAGACGCAGAACACAAAAGAGCAGAGAGGTAATCCTGCATCATGTGAATCCATCGCCACAATGTTTTTCATACTTGCTAAGAAGGGGGAGGGGGAAAAAATCAAAAAGCAAGAAACACTCATTGACTGAGAATATACAGAAACATCTATGTAGATAAAGCTTTTTAAGTCCAGTTGATTTAAATCTGGTATTTAAGTCATGCACATGTAAAAACACTTTACAGACAAGTAAAAAAACAAAAAAAACAAGAAAAGATCATTTCAACATTGTGAAATAAAAGAAAATATATTTTACATCCTGAATTAAAAATTACATATTTTGTGAATATCTGTTCATATTTTACTCTAATAAAAAAACAAAACATAATACAGTGGGAAACAGTTGTTCAGACTTGGTTTTAATGAGCAGGGCTTTCTGAAGCACAGTGTGTTAACTCGGGATCACTGGTTGTTTTTGTTTTCCATTTGTCTGTCATTCACCTGCAGTGCCATTGAGTTAAAAAAACCAAAATCTTTATTTTGTGGCTCATCTCTGAATGATGTTTCGGAGCCAGATTTCAAACCTTATGGGCTCTTAAAGGACGGATTGAGGTGAGGCAATGGGCCAAGAGGGTTTTCTCTGATGCTGCTTAAAGACATTTGAGGTTTTCGGCACTTTCAGCAGTTCTAAAGTCTTTGCTTTGTATCAGGTTGTTTTGATTTTCTCATCTTTAGTTTTATATCCAGTGGATCCAAATATGTCTCTTGCCCCTTGATTTTTCTTTTCACATTTTGAACTGTTACAACAAACTTTAATGTATGCTTTCAACATTTTTATTAGATAAACCGCTGCAAGGTAATGCATAGTTATGAAGTGGAAGGAAAACAAATGTATGTTTTTCAGTTTTTATTTCAAATAAAAGTTAAAAAAATAGTGCGATGCGCATCTTCATATGGATATCTATCCCATTCACTCTAACTTCAACATCACTATTGAAACTTTACATGCGAAACAATTTATTTCCGGGAAACTGCACACCATCGTCACGGTGAGACGTGGTGGTGGCAGTGTCATGCTGTGGGATTGCTTCTTTTTTTTTTTCCCAACAGACGAAAGCAAGCTGATGGTTCATTCTGAAAGAAGACCCGTATAAATAAATAAGTGTAAATATAAAGCCGGAGCTACTATGGAATGACTTAGATCAAAGCCTTTTCATAATTTAATTAAAAATATTATAATAGATATTGCCGAATGACAGGTTTCCTGTCAAGAGATTCTTCACCTGTGTTGTGGATGCTGCTGCTCCTCCAGAGCATCTTTTCTGATTTGTAGCTTGGTCATATATTAAAAGCTTAGGAGTCTGATTTTTTCTTTATTCAATATGCTGCTTTTAACTAGCTCACAGCTTTCACTCTGACCTGTCCAATGTGTTCGTTGGCCTTCATGATTCTGTTTAACAACAGCTGGATTTGTGCTGAGGGTAAATTACGCAACAATCGGGTCTTTTTTTACAAATTAGTTGAGCGTTGAAGAGAATTGGTTGCATAAGATTTTATTTAGAGGCATTCGAGCAAATTTGTGCCACACTTTTTAGATTTGCAAAAATCTAAAAATATCACATCTCTTCCACCTTTCCAATTATGCACTACTTTGTGTTGGTCTATCACATAGAATACTATTATTATTCTTTGAAGTCTGTTGAAGGGGTGCGAAATAAAATGCTGCCGAATCACAGCGGAAAGAGTAAATGAGCAGCTGACTGCGCTTAATGTAACGCTAGGGTGCTTTCATCTACACTTGTCATCAAACTAACCATTACATGTTTCTGTTTTTATTTATTTATTTTTTTCTATATGTAAATGAGTCAGACAATAAGTTTTGTATGTCAGGTGCAGTTTGTAGCATTTTTGTAACCTTCCCACGCCCCAAAATGCACAACCTAAGCAGCCACCTTCTAGTCTACCACTGATCACCCTTTGTCTCAACCCCGGCTGTAACCTTCAGCCTGGCTGAGCTGAAGCAAAGTGCAAACCTGAGGAAAAATAAGCTTTTTTTTTTTTTCTGTGCGTCCCACTTATGTTTTTTGGGGTTTTTTTATACACTGTCCTGTATAATAGTCCTGTGTGGGCTGTATATAAACTGCTGTCCATCCTGTACAGTTCTGATGACTGTCTATATGAATAGTAGGCTACGTTTAATAGTATAATCTGTCCCAAGCAGGTACGTCAGAAACTGTGTGACACCTATTGAAGACAATGTGTTATGGGCCACTGGCAATATGTACTAAATGTAAATAATGATTTTATTTGTGCGCCGTCGTACGTGCCGTCGTGCTCGTTCATAATACCAGTGTGGATACAATCCTCCTCCCTTTTGGCGACTTTTGATCTGCAGAGGACGTTGTTTGAACAATGTGTTTTATTTTTCTCTCTGGAAAAGAATAATAATAATAATTTAAAAAAAAAAACGATTTCCTCTTTTCCTCTCCACTGTGATGGGGAGCTCATACAGAGGCTATCTGGGAGGCCGCCTGTCTGCAGGAGGAGCACAGACTCTACACACGCCCAGATTTCTCCTCGCCAGCAGGCGTCCCAGTTGATACGTGGCCGACGGAGGCGGGTGGGGGTCTGAAGAGCTCCTTCTGCCCGACCCCCGCCACTCGGACCACCTCTGACTGACTGTAGCCTATTTTGATCCTCTTTCAGATGAATAACTGTGACTTTGCATCATGAATAGTATATTATTTTGAATGTAATCTAGAAGGGTGGGGATCTTTTTCGAATGTAATCTATCTTAGGGGTGGTGTCAATGATTCTTTTTGTAAATATATGGCAAAAGAAGAAAAAAAGACGACGAAGATAACAAATTTTCTTATGAATACAGTGAGCGTGTGTTCATGTTTGTTGGTGTGACTGTGTGTGTATTTGCACATAAAACTGAATGCATGTGTGAATGCTTGAATGTGTGTGTGTGGGCGTGTGTGTGTGTGTGTGTGGTACGCTCCTGGCAGATTTGATCCTGCTTTAATCAGCCAGTTCTATCAATCAATTCAATGCTTTGTGCATCATGTGAGTAGCTTATCCACAATTACTGGAAATGTTTCTTGTGATACTGTGCATTTAATAAAGGTGGTATGTCTTACAATAAGCTCTGCGTCCTTCATCAAGGATTGTTTGAGGAGTGCTTCTCAAAAAAAGTTATTTTTAAGGCTTTTATTTTAATTCTCACATCACTGCCAGCATGTGTGTGGATTCTAAACAGAGTAATGCTCATAGTGGGCTTCTTATTAAGGAAATCTACCCAGTGAAGAGACATATGGGAGCTTTTGCATGCTTTCAAATCAAGCACACCCATTTTCTAGTCATTTTCCTACCCACCTAAGCCCCATGTTAATGTTGGTTTGAATGCAGTTTCAAATAAGAATTAATATTTCAAGTTTTTTAGGGTTTTTTTGTCAAAACATTTCCATGAACAGTTCATTTAAATTGGCTGGTTTTCTTGGACTGACCTGGCTTTTGAACACAGTCCAAAATTTTCCAATGGGAGTCAAGGAGAGGCCGTTCCAGACGGTGAGCGTTCCTTGCTTTGTCATCAGTTTTGAGTTGTCTTTGGTATCAGTACCCTGCCAGAGCAACCAATTGTGTCAGACCTTTAGCTTCCTAGCTGTTGATTGGTGGATTTGTCATTATTCCATCCACTTTGTGCAAATTGCCACTCGCAGTGAAGCAAAAAGGAATATGTAGCAGATCTCCAAGCAGGTGCACAGTGGGAGAAGGCTCATATTGACTTACTGGTGAGGATTAGTCATGCACAGGTCTTAATGGGTGTAGAAAAACTGTTGGTGAAGCATAGCATAAAGTAAGTCAAGAGAAACCTCTACAGAATCGTTCAAATCACAAAGTTAGCATTAAAGTCCAGAAAATCCCTTTTAGAAGTCACCTGGTCACAACATGGTTCCCATGAGTCTTTTCTCTCCATTCTGTGCTTTCAAGAGTGAAAAAAAAAATCAAATTTTTTTGGGTCAAATCCATTACTCATATATTTATCTAAATATTTTTCAACATTTCAGGTGGTATTTCACATTACTGACCCTGCAGCTCCACCTAAATCCCGTACACTGACGAACTACAGTCTCCTCTCAAGCTGAAACTCAATCTGTGTTGTTTTTTGGTGCTGGGCTTCTAGGAAGTGCCAGCTGCCCCAAGTTATCATGAAAGTTATCCAGCAGACACCATTTGTTTCTAACAATAACTATAAAGGAGTGACATGGACAGTTGGTTCACAGGTCCTCACACACAAGGACAAAACAGCCGCAGGCGTCCCTTTGGTTTAAGATTGTTTAGATTGGGCCAACTCAATTCAGAGGTCCAATTATTTTTTTTGTTGATATTTTAAAACTTTTCCGGCTTCGGTTTATATATGTATTTTCAGTACTTTTTGAACATCCTTCAACAAAATTTTAAGATCAGATCAAAGGAAGAGAATGCAAACAAAACCAAATTGGGGAAATACATTTTGATTTCATTAGAGATTGATGTACTTGTCATATTTAAGGAGTTCTGGAATGAATACTAATTTCTTCCTGGGAAACGGATGACTTGCAAGTGTACATTTCTTGAGGATAGAAAAACCGCCCTAAGCAGTTAAAAACTGCTTAGTTCTTAAATAAACTAAGATTAATATAGCTATAATATATCTATTACACCTATTTACTAATTTACCAAGAATTATATATTTAGAAAAGCTCCCTTGTTGCTGGGCTGAGGTGTGACAAGATTGTTCAAGACAAACCAAAATGACGGTGACAATTTGTGAAAGACAAGGAAAAATGTCAAAATGTTTTGGTCGTATTTGAAAAAGTTGGTATTTGACCGAGCTAGAACATTTTTGCACTCAATGTTTACTAACATTTTGCGTAGAGAAGTAGCCCGAGCATCAACGCGGTCTAAAAGCGTGCAATGAGTTTTTGCCAGAAGCATGCAGGTGCGTCTCAGTACAATATTAGTGAAAAGCTTTTAGCAACTCCGCTCATGAATTGACACTTGTGTGGATTCATTAAGCACAGTCATGTGCTTTAAGTGTTTGTTTTGGTGATTGTAGTGTTCATTTAATTTAATTATAGAAATGAAGTACAAAATAAAATGTGATTACAGAAGGATTTCAGCAGAGAAATTTTAATTCTAACGTAAATCCTTGGGAATTATGAGTTGGTTTTGATGTCAACTCTGGAGGAAACGGAGACGAAAAATCAACGATGCTTGAGATCCTGTGTGAAGTTTCCACAAAGATTTGACAAGCCACTTCAGCTGCTGGTGTCGCTCCGCTGCATTTTATCATCTTCAAAGTAAAAAAAAAAAAAAAAAAACATCTACCCATTTCAATCACTACATTTTTTTTTTCAATTACTGAAATAAATGTTTTCAATTCTATCCAAGTCTAAATGATATATGAATGTTTTTGAGTATATAAAGCCTAAAAGGCACAAGCTATGCTTCACTGTTACAAAAAAATAATCTCTTGATCTTTGAGCGACAAGCATTTGAAATACATAACTATTTATTTTCAAAATAGTGGTTTATGAAAAGCTAATTAGCCCATCAATAAGTTCAGAAATTTTACCAAATTACTTTTAATGAAACAAATATGAAAAAAGACAATGTGCAAAAGAACGGAGGTTTTCACTTCCATCAAAAGATGTGTGCCATATTTATTGTAATCTAAATTTACATTTAAAAAAAAGTCTGCCCATGTCATAGAATCATTATGAAAGTTAACGCAAAAAAAAGAAAAAAATTAATGTACATTTCTTTACATAGAGGGTAAAAGTAGAGGCATGAAGGTGGCATGATCCGTGTCAAGGCTCAAACAAATCATAAAAACAGGTATAAATAAATAGAAAGTGCTAACTTTAACCGGAAAATAAAAGAAAAGAAAAAGAGTTGAGTTACGGAGGAGGGAGGAAAAAAAAAAAAAGAAATGGAGCTCCAGTGAAAGTCAAACAAGCCTTTGAAAGCATGTGGTCTGACACGAGCAGAGCGGAGGAGCACCGGATCAAGTCGCTCATAAATTAAAAACTATACTGTGCTTTAAAATCTTCAAACTAAAGATTAACATCTAGAGAGGCAAAGCTCCTTTCTTACATTCTTGGCTTTCGCGTCCGCAGCCGTAATACAGAAAAGTCAAACTGGATTCTCAAATCGCGGCGTTTTCCTCAGATCCCAGTTGTTTCTCTTCATTTCGAAATACTCGATGAAAAAAACCCCTAACAAGACAGTCAAGACACTGATGTCTGTAAGTCAGTCAGAATGCTACTTAAGCTGTATTCGATGGAACCATTTGAAAGAGTCGAAAGCTTTGGGATATCTTTGAAGAAAAACAAAAAGTACAAAATTTCGATGACGGGGTCATCAAAGGTCATGCACGCTGCAAATAACTGCATGCGGTAAGTTATGGTAACCCATCCAAGCACTTTTTATTTATTAATGATCATTAAACACACACAGCAGCTTCATCGGAGGGGCTTGTGTTCTTATGACTTCTGAATGTGGAGTATTTATATGGAGGGCCCTTCACATGTCACAGGAAGCAAAGCTGCCTGCAGAACTTACCTGATAAAGAAAAGTTAAGTGGATTGATTATCAACTTCATATATATTTCATATATATATTTATATTTATATAAATCTCGTCTCTTGCTTCCTTCCCCATATGAACATTTTATTCCAATTGATCTCTTTTAGTTTTGTTTACAATGTAACAAGTTACGGTGACGGGCCTTAAGTTACAATCACCAAAAACAAACTGAGGAGATAGAGGAGAGAAGGAGAGAAAGAGACAGGGAGACAGAGAGAGAGAAAAGGAGGAGGGCGAGGCCAGGGAGGCCCGCGCTTGTCTGCTGCCCCTTCACTGACAGTTGCAGCACAGAGGACACAGTCTGCTTGATACTCGGACATCAAAGAGGAGGCGGCGGAGGCTCCCTCCCCGAAGAGCTGATCTCTCGGAGCTGCAGGTTCTCCAGCGCCACGTCTAAAGGCATGATGTCCACGCAGCCCATGGCTCCGAAGTCGGCGAAGTCTCGGCGCTCGTCCTCGTCGGAGGAGGAGCTCTCCTCGTGCATCAGCGTCGACAGCAGCAGCTCCTGGACGAACAAGCTGCGGTCGGCTCGCTCTCCTTCTAGGAACTGCCGCTCCGCTTCGGACATCTTGGGTTCATTCAAGCTGGAGGAAAAAAAAATAAAAGAAAAGATGAATTTTTTAAAGTTATTTAGGGCTGAAACAATTAATCAGATTAATTGTGATTGTTGGAATAGTTATCAACTGATTTAGTGATAAATAATTAGATTCTGAAGCTTGCCATTTGTTAAAAGAACACACTCAGAGCAATATTTATGCCAAAACAGTACAAAAAAACATGTAAATATAGCCTAGTGGTTCAAATTCTATAAAGAAAATCTATTGGGCACCTTTTGTAATCCAAATATCAACTAGTTAATAAACATATAAATCAACAGATCAGTCCTACACTGTCTACATACCAAATCAAGCAGAAGGGGCTGAGCTTTTCACATCTTAATGTTAGAAGTATTTGTTTAGTCGTAGATGGATCCTTTGCCACAAATCATCAATGCTAAAGAAGTGTCGTGTTATTAGATTTTAGGCAAAAACTATGTTTTTTTTCTTATTTAAAAAACATTTATTTATTTTCATTTTTATACATTTCTAATGCTGTATAAAAGTGGTTAAATGCAAAAATCTGCAGGACAATTTCTTCAGATTTATAACCGACTAATCATTGGAATAATCAACAGAATATTGATGGCTACAATAATCGGTAGCTCCAGTCCTGAAGTTATTAATTCAGCACGCGTGTTAATTTACTACGAGGCTGAGATGTTTTACAAAAAAAAAAGTTACTTTGTGCATGACATTTGATCCTGCGAAAGATATACATTAATCCCCGACTATTTGTGATCACATGTTTTCTCTTCCCACTGGTTAATAAGCAGGTCTAAACATCTCTGACTCTCTGGAACAGTTCAGTCTAAGCTCCAGAGCCATACAAAAGCATTCACAACCCATAAACCTTTTCACATCTTGATCCATTAAAGTCACAAACTTCAATGTTGTTCACTAGCATTAATGTGATAGACATACACAAAGTCATGAATTACTGAGAAATGAAATAATTTGTAACATGTGGCAGCAGATGCTCTGCCAGGTGAGAGCAAAACTGAACTTTTAGGCCAACACCACTTTCCCAATGATACATAGCAGCATCATGCTGTGGGCATTAGGCATTATTATCAGTTGATGGAAAGACTATGGAGCTAAATACTGTACAATACAGAAAGAAAGCCTGTTAAAAGCTGAAAATGGAGGTCTAGATCCAAACAAATTGAAAATAAAGTCCAGACTAAAGTCCAATTGAGAATCATATACTCTGTTTTGGTCACGTAAAAAACACACAACAGTTCAAGGGCTACGAGCACTACTGGGTCACGTGTAATGGACTGGCCCCACTCACCGTGCTAATAGAAACTGGGAGCTTTGGGAGGAGGAAGCGGGATTGCTATCACCCACGGCACTGGTGTTGGCAGTGGACGAGTTAGGCGGAGGGATAGAGTTGCCCGTGTTGCTGGGGTTGTTGCCACGACGAGTTGCATGGCGGCCCGCCTCTACCTGCTGCCGGGCTGCCTGCGCCTGCTGCCGCTCCAGCTGCAGCTGCATCTGGAGCTGCTGCAGCTGGGAGGCCGAGGGGCCCGATGAGTTTATCTGGCCCCCAGCAGCCCGCCGCACACCAGACAGCTGAGACAACAACTCTGCAGGAGACACAAGGCAACTTTTAGTCGGTTCCTTTAAAAAGTTCATTTTTGGATGAGTTTGTTTGTTAAAGTGGTGCTTAGATAAAAAACACAAAATCCAGCTAAGTAAAACCAATATATTGGTTTTGTTTTGTTTTAAGTGTACGAACTTTCAAGTAACTTTTCAAAATGAAACAGCAGCTTGTTTTACGTCAGTCATTTCTTAATATTGATAAAAACATACAGGTTATAAGTCAAATAAATTGCTAATGGATCATGTATTTCCTATAAGTTAAAATGTATTGTTCCACTAGCAGATTGTTTCACATTTAACTAGTACTTTTTCAACAATACTAAGAAATCACTACCTTAAACCAAGCTGTCATATCTTGCTGAAAAGTTACTTGTCAGCTTGTACACTTTTAATAAAAAACTAAGATATTTGCTCTAGAAACTAAACCAAAATTTATTGGTAAGATTTTGTTTTGCAGTGTAGGTGTATTTATCTATTTATTTTCAGTGTCGTGCTTGTATGCAACCTTTTTGAAACCAAATTTTTTATTGGCTAAATGATGTAAAAAGTTGTAATTATTTAGGTACAAAAAGGCAGCTTATTCAGAAATTATTTAAATTAAATAAATTTTTCTTGCCTTCATAAGATAGCTAGGCTGAATCTATAGAAAATACAAAAAGTTGGATTGTTTCAACATATGTCTGCACCAAAAAGGTGACTTCCAAAGAGCTACGAGATGAAAATATGCTAAATAATATCAATGGTGATGAATTTCATCATTCTTTAAGTCCTAATGAAAGTTTGTAATTTGGTCAACAAATAGGAATACTTAATCACCAGAGCAATCTTAAGTGGCATATATCAGGTGTAATGATTACAGTATGAGCTGGTTTCATTCGAAGTTGCTTGAAGTGGCCAAACAAAGGAAAGATATTGCCTGGATTCTTTTCGTTGTGCAGAAGCAAATAATGTGAATCACAGAGATATTCCTAGTAATAATCCACTTTTTCAGCAGCAATCCACATTTAGAAATCATTCTACCAGGTTTAATGTGGCAACTCAGTGGTTATCATTACGATCACACCCCAGATAGACAGTAATTAATCAAACAGAGGGATTGCTGCACATTCCTGATGTCAAAATGTCACATCTCCTCTAGAGCTGCCAACCCTGTAACACAAATTTAGTATAAATAAAAAAAAAACTTTTATAATAATTTATAGATGTTTCTGAAGTGATCATCCACTTTGAATAGACATGTGTGGCTGTATACTCTGAAATTGCTACTAATTTTTAACCTTGAACACTTGAAGCAACCCTGATTTTTGCATTTTGCATTTAAACCTGTTTATTTGAAATTGTCCTACTTTAAGTTTTGTCAAACTTTGCTAACCTTTGTGACTGTAGAATATAAACTATCACTGCAGAATCCTATTTAATATACATATTCGTGTTTTTAAGACCAACTTTTCTGCTTGTCAGGGACACCAACACAAGATAAAGTACTGCATATGAGGCTCACCTGCGATTGGGTCCATTGTCTCTCTGTTACTGGGGGTGTAAGTGGAGCTCTGTGATGAGGAGGATGAGAGCCCCCCCGTGGAGCCGCT
Source organism: Brachyrhaphis roseni (assembly GCA_903066815.1). Taxonomy (NCBI): domain Eukaryota; kingdom Metazoa; phylum Chordata; class Actinopteri; order Cyprinodontiformes; family Poeciliidae; genus Brachyrhaphis; species Brachyrhaphis roseni. The sequence goes on from CAEFZY010070664.1 coordinate 14,059, forward strand.
AGTAAAGTGCATATTTGTCCGTCGAGCTCTGGGGCCGCCTATTCCTCGCCCCGGGTGGAACATCCTGCGTACGTGCCGAACGCTACTGGACTCGTCGTAAACGGGGGACCGTTAAGGTGAAACCTTGACAGTGTGTGACGTAAACGTGAATCACTTTAAATTAGTGTAACGAACAAGCCAAAAGACAGCAATGTCCCGCGGAAAAAGAAAAAGGATATTAAATCTCTTGGCGCTCTGTGCTCAAGGGTGAGGTGAGCCGTAAAGTCGTCCGTCACGTGGTTTGGATCGCCTCCTGGCAAGGCAGCGCAGATTGGACAGATCTGAAAAGAGAGTAAGAGGACAGGTTCCGTTAGAGACATCGTAGGACTTTGGATGGAACAACACAAGCAGCTGCATGCTAAATTTCAATTATTGAACAATACTGACGTCATCTAAGCCCAAATATGCACCAATGATCAAATTAGATCATTGCAGGCAGTTTTTCATCCAACAACAAACAAAACATCTAAGCTCCTGCTTTAAGCTGATCGGCCCAGTAAACTTTAATCTTTAAATATCAACAATCTAACAATTGATGCAACAATAATAAATAAAAACATGCTTGTCTGACTATGCAGATTTTAAATAACTTTACGTTAAAAAATGATTATCTGATCATGTGTGTCCATAAATAGGAGGTAGCAAAACAATATTTCTTTAAAACACAAAAAGTGTTTTTGCACACTCTCCTAATTGTGTTTTTTTTTCTTGGAACTAAACTGTACTGAACTTTTGTCTCCACTAAAGCCACTCTTTATGTGCATTTCCACTTTGAGGTTCCTAAACCAAGCCTATTATGTAGATAACTCCCACCAGTTTTAACTCAGATCATGTTTGCAGTAATCCCAAGACTTTCAATAATTGAAGCCTGTCAGATGTGCATCTCAGGGAGACAAACCGCTCATACAGCAGCAGCTGCAGTGACCGTGTGCTTGCTCCCTCAAACTTAAAAATAAATGAATATTTGAGGAATTGTGACTAATTTAATCTGTACCACACCACATAAACATAAAAAATATTTCAACCAATTCAAATCTCTTTAAGAAAAAGATTTAAGGGGTGTTTTATGCAGTATTTGTGTAGACGCTGAAAGCCGAACTTTATATATTTCCACGAGGAGTGGCAGATTTAATCCCGTATTTAAACTCAAACTCAATGACTGTTGTGTTTCCAAACAACAATAGAGAACATTTTTTGAGTAATACATGTTTCCAGTACATATGAATCACAAAGGAGGAAAGGTAGATGACTAACACCAAATGGGGGTGAATATTTAACTAGTAAGAAATGCTTGGGCCCATCCCAGAGGTTTCACCTCCATGTCTGGGTAGATTTCAACATTTTGGGAATATGTCTTCTTTAAAACTACTCCAGAAAACAACACTGGTTCCTGAAAAGCTTCCTGCAGTGGAAACACCTTTTTGTTAGCATGAATAGGAAGCTGGATGAAAGATGTGTGCAAAGAGTCATGGTCCTTTCCAGCTCCCACATCAAAACTTTGACAAAGTAACATTTCAGGCACCCTATGCCTCCAAAGAGCAACAAGTGTTACATACAGAGTCATCTTTAAAGGACTGATACATCTGACTACATGAGACATCAGATGTTCTACATACATGACCTGGATGTGTCAAAATAGCTCTCCACATATTATCCAATTCCTTTAAAAATGAATGTCTGCGGTGTTTCTGATCAGTCAGATCTCAGATATTATAAATAGTTCATATGTAACAAACACTATCATAAAGACAATGAAGTCTGGGGGTAAAAAGTGTTGATGTGGGTCTTTAATGGATGTCCAGATCCACTCTCTTTTCTTACTGATTTGCAATAAAAAACTCATCTCTGTCTCTCTGTGATGCATTAATCACACCGGATGATTAATGCATTCAAATAACCAAATGGCATATTTATGGAATAAGACTGTCAGAACAAGTTTAAGAAGGCATAATTTATCATTAATTACTTGCCACAGTTTTTAATGAGCTGTTCTCAACAAAATAAACTGTGTTATGACACCCAGCACCAAAGGCACTTCGGTGTGGTTTTGACTGGTTCCATACTTTCTAATATTTCCAGCTCATCTCTCACTTTTAGAGAGAGATGCTGTAAAATAAAAGGGAGAAGTCTGAAATCATTTCTATTTTACATGCATCTACATGACTGAATTAAACTCAAGTTTTCGCAGCATTAATGGCTCATGTTTTGAATGAAGAATGCAAAAAGTGTAAAGCGTCAGGCATTGTTATAAACGCCATTTGTGTAAGGTCGTTTGCAGCCACCTTGAAGTATAAAATACTAAAACTTGCAGTAAATTTATGGCAAATAATTCAGCAGGTTTTTGATACTCTTGTGTTCCTTTCCCCTACTATTGCAAACCAGGAAAATATTGAAATCAGATAACTTTTCCAAAATGAGTAGAGAACATCGCTATGCTGAAAAATACCAGGTGGAAGAAATTAACTGAAATATCTGGAAAAAACATTTGACATAAAGAAAAGATAAATAAAACTGAAACTCTACAGACTCTTAAGAGAGGTTGAAGAACTATTAAAAAAAGATGCTTCAAATAAAAAGTCTGTCTCATTGAAAAGAAAAGGAGAAAGAGACACAGCTCTAGATGTCTCAAAGTCAGCTGCCGCGGTGCATCGATGCAGGTTGATGCACCTGCAGGGCGATGCATCAACCTGCATTGCCCTGCAGGTTGATGCTTGACCTGCAGGGCGAGAGAAAAAACCCCAGGACACTCACCACCTCTGTGGACGTCTCCGAATGCTCTGAGGTGACATGCTCCTGTAAGGACGTCTCCGTGAAGCCCATCTTACCACAATAAGGACATGTGAATGACTGAGGTTGTTCCACCGAAAAGGTGTCTCCTCCATAATACAAATCTGCAAAAAAAAAAAAAAAAGAAAAATTAATAAAAACATTTGTTAGTGACAGCCAGAGAAATAAAGATATTAAATCTTCATGGACTCGATAGGATGCTCAAGTTTCCCTCGATAGGGGCTTACCGTAGTCTACTCTGGTTAATATACACTGCATGGGATGCTCTGTGGTGTGTCGTGTTGTGGTGGCCCCGCTCTCGTAGCAAGATGCACACAGGTCGTAGTCGTAGCAAATTAGACACTTAAACCTCCTTCCTCTAAAGTTGCCCTTTAAACATGCATCACAGCTCACACCTGAAGAAGAAAAACACAGAGAGGAGTTCATGAAAGGACGGGCTACTCACTGCTGTCAAAGGGTATCAGAGCCTTCAACTGTAAAGCTCACCGTCAGTTTTAAGTCAATTTAATGAAACACCAGTAAATGCGCTCCGGTCAATGCGCTTCCAATCAGCTGGCTGAAAGGAGGCCGTTTCTCACCCTAAATAGAAAACTAATTTGGCTGTTTGGATAGAATCGTTGCAAGATTTAGTAACTTTAATGTCGAATTTAGGATCTCTACAAATTACAAAAGATAACTTTACTTTTATTTTTCTTACTCTTTATCTTAAGCAAGTTGTGAGTTAACTTTAACTTAAGTTAGACATAACTGTCAAATTAAATGTGCGCGTTTCTGTTCTGGTATGTGTAGCCAGTACTTTTGAACCTACATGATGCAACTTTAGCCTAATTTTACAGCACAGAGTTACTGATAAAGGGTTTTAGCCGACTAATGAAATTCATTTTTTTCCCTACAAGTTCATGGAGAACCTGTTAAAGTTTCCCAGGCCTGTTAAGTTGCTACGGCCTAAAGAAAAACACAAATCAGAACTACACATCACAAAAGAAATACCACCAAGTTATTTCTCAAAAACATCATTATCTATAAGTAATTTAAGGCCCAGTACGGAAAATATGGAGAAAGTTAGAACTTTTTCAAAGTCTAAAACAAAGATCTTCAAGAATATTGAAGGTTTTGCATGAAATATGTTGGAAAAATGTTTAGTCCATATAATTTTTCAGGTATGACGGTCTTAAACATACTACAAATGATTGAGGATAACTGCAAGACTGACTACTGGATCAGGTGGTCGGACTACTATCAACTTATTATTCTCGCAAAACAGAACATTATTTAAAAATAAGCACTTAAACACTGCTCTTGATGTTTTTTTAATCCATCTTTAACTTAACTCTGCATTAATCAAAATAACTTACTGTTACAAAAAATCTAACAGTTATAATTTCTGTAGTGTTAAAACTTGTTACACTTTCTGTTTCTACATAAAATACAATGAAAACAACTGATTTTACTGAGGCATTACACACACATTTCATTGGAGAGTCAGAAAATGCCGTATTTGGCCAGCATGTGATGTACAGAACTATTAAGTGTATTTCTTGTGACTGGTGAAATATTTAAAAAAGAATGCAAATGATTTAAAATGTATGCACTGACCCCATCAAACATAATTCCACTATCAGGTTTACTTGATAAGTTTATGATAAGTTTGGTAGTTAAATAGCATGCGATACCACACATGTGTCCTTTTCAGATCAACATGCAAGACCAGAAAAAATATGCTCATAATAAATAGTTTGTTCACTGTAAGACAACTGTGATCAAAACTTTAGGAAGAAAATATTTGCATGCTCATCGACTAAACTCTACAACTTTAAAAGGTGACTCATTAGTGATTCCACAGAAGAAGAAAAAACTCCGCTAACGACAGGCAAAAACACTGTAACTTAAATCTGACTAGACTGGTTTATGATCAGAGGCCTCAGAGTTTCTGTCTTTTAGTGACAGTGCACTTACATACAACATTATAAAGAGCTTATAACATAGTAGTTTCGGCTTTTTTGGACACGTAGGATAAATACTATAACAGTTTTTAATGCGTGTGTTGGTATAAAACTGATTTAGGAAAGTGTAAGTACTGGGAAGTCCTAACCAAACCAAAGGCTTCTGATATTCGCATAGATTAGCCTGCTCGCTAGCCCGGCTAATAGAAGGTAATGTAGCACCTAGCCGCGGCTAGCTGCTAACTGCTGCTGTCTCATTGCGAACAGGTTGAGCGAGGTTACAACAGATACTTTTACATGACAGGCACATGACCACCAGCGCTGCCGACAGCAAATATAAAAAGTCAAGGGACAAGCTTGGAAGCCCGCCAAGAAAAGCGCAACTACCCCTCCTAACACGAAAAAGCCCTTAGCGAAGCTAGTCATGGAGCTAGCCGATCAGGTAAAGTAGTCCCCATCCCGGGCGCCGAGGATCCGTTTATTAACTCACCCTCATGTCGGGACATCCTACAAACAGCGACACAGCCCCTCTTCGGGCTCCCCAGCGCGTTCAGCGAGGAACGATACAGTTTTTGTGACTCTTAGCTGGTAAACCACTCCAACCTCGTCTCTTTTCCGAGCAAGATGGATCCCCAGCAGCTTACAGTTTGTTCTGCTTCCCGTCCCAGAGTGTCACTTTATGGCCGAATGTTGCGAAGGGTGGACACCAGGGGGCGCGCTTTGATACTTGCGCAATAAGAGTCACTTAGCCCTGGGCTTTGACTTGCAGAATCATACTTTACATTAACGAAATGCAACTCAGAAGCTTGTTGCTTGTTGTGTTATTTAAAAAGCGTTTGTTTCTGATGTTCATCAATAAAAAAAAAAATTAAGAAAAAGCTGTGGAACCACAGTGTAGTCAGATAACTGTTAACAGAAAATAAAGTTTAGGAATTCACATAGCAATTTTCTGGAATGCCAAAAATGTACAATAATATATGAAGAAGCTCACATTTGTTTCTAAGACTCAAATCAATACATTTAAACATAATGGAAAATCTTTTTGAGTTATGCAGTTTGAAGGTTTGCATACTGGCTCAACAGAAAGAAGCATGAAACATCATGGTGCGTGGTTGTGCTGACTTTGGATTTGATGAAACAGTAAAGCAGCATTTGATCAATCAATATTTTATTTATTCTTTACCCATATTCTGGTGTCAAAACTGACACCAAAAGATCACATGACTCAAAGTCACACAGGAACAACATGGATCCTATGCCATTTTAATTCTTCCTCCAGACTCTGAGACCCTTTTTTTTCTTTCACCACACTTTACAATAATATGTTCAGATACAGCCATCTGTCAACAGCTAGCTTCTTTAGCAAGAACCTTTTAGCTTCAGCCAGAAAACTGTCAACTCATCGAACCTCCAAATGACTAAGGACATAACATTTCAAAAATATCTTTTTTTTTTTATGCAATATTCTTACTTTCTTGGAAACTGAATTTTAGATTTTCAAATCTGTAACTCAACTATCCAAAATAACAGAAATAAACACTTGAAATAGATCACTCTATAAATTTACTGAATTAATAAAATACGTTACCTTTTGATCATACTTTTATTTAAGATGTGACTGTTTTTTTCATTACTTTGTAAAACCTAATATTTGTCAACATCAGTTATACAATTTAGTGCGCAGGATTATCAACCATGTTGATAATTAACATATTTCCAGTTTCCATCTTTGTAAAACATGACAAAGCAGCAAATTCTACAATAAAGAGGAAATAATTGATACAATTTTTGTTCAGATTTTGATGTGTTCATCAATGAATTACCAGAATTGGTTATTTAATAATTTATGTTGTTCTCTAACAAACTAATAATTATTTTCTTTTAAAAGATAAACATCATCACAAGTAAACTCTGAGAAGAATTAAGGACCACTGTTCAAAATGTGTTGAATAAAAAAAATCTTTATTTAGTAGATATTTTTCAGACGATTCTTGTGCTAATGACGACATACATAACCTCTGACAAACCAGTGCATTACGATGAAGACTTCACAGCAGTACAGAAAGCTGGCCATGAGCTCACAACTTTCACTTTGTGCCTTTCGCTCCAACCTCTTGCATAACCCAGACGTGGCCACGCATTCTGTGTAATACACAATTTAATACCTGTGCTTCATGTGTCCATTGTGGAGGGTGAGAGCCGCCGAGTATAAAAATATTCAAAAGCTATCTTTTCTTGCCCTTAACATTATTCTTTACAGCTAAGGGGGGAAAAAGTATAAAAAAGTTGAACAACCTGACTGAAAAAGCATTATGTACCCCACTGTGGAGTGAGTGAACCACAGTGTGCTGATACATGCAGATGAGAAGGAGCTTAAAAAAAAAAACAAAAAAAAAACAATGGTTTATAGACAAACATTTCTTCCAAATTTAGAAAATATTATCTATTCTGCAATAAAAACAACAAAGAAATAAGTTTGAAATACAATTTTCCATCAAGTAAGCCAAACTGCTTGATAAAAAACATTAACCTCCATCTATGTTTAAGCAGATGATAGTATCAAATTATTGTTTTTCTATCAAAATATAACCTTATTTACATATGTGCATAAACTCTAAAGCCAGATAGCTTTTTTTTTTTGTGTCCAAAGCAAAGGTCACCTTTTATCATTCTTTTAGCACCTGAGCAAAATCACCTGTCACACAAAACATTAAATAAAATTCAAAATAATTCTGTACATTGTACAGCTTTACATCCATTACTTCTTCTATTTACAGTACACTCACAGAAGAGTCCCCTGGTGATAATTACACTTAATTACTGGAGCTAACTGAAAAATAAAAGATGTGCCATGATATTTAGCTACATTGACGTAACAACAAAATGCTATGGGAATGCTTAAAAATACAGTGTCTCCTAAAATTCATCAAGCAAACATGTTTGAAAATACGACTCAGAGCAAAAATAAAGTTAATATAGACTTACTTCTTTCTTTTGGTGTTTTCACTGTAAGTTGTTGTTTTTTTTGGTGAATTAGGTAACTTTGGATTTTTATGGTGAAAAACCTGAGTACTTTTTTCACTAAAGCTTTAGTGAAGCCATCAGAGATTAGAATGAACCTATAGCAACAACAACAACAAAAACAAAACAAATAAATTGATGCTACTTTATCAACAGGCTGGTAAAAAAACAACAAGAACAACATAAGTGAAATCAGAAATCAAATACGTCACATTTACAGTGATTTACAGTCAGTGTCTTTGGCTCTTCTGCGGTCCCCACCAGAGAAGCCCAAATATTACAACTAGCTGCTTCAAGCAGCACTGAGAAGCACTTGAGATATTTTTCCGTCGCTATGTGACACATGACAATGTAGAAAATAGTGATGATGACTCCTTTTTTTTTTCCTGATAGTCCTTATGCCAGAGCTCTGAGGTGTTTTTTTGGGTTCTCTTAAAGCGCAGCTTGCAGTTCAGTGGTCCGGATACCTCAATCAGACATCTCTTCCTTTGAATAGTCCCTTGTTTTTCTCTTAAAGAAGCCAAGCTGCAGAAACAAAGAACTTAGTTACACAAGGACTGATTTACAGACCAACAAACCAACAGAGTTGAGAATAAATATTCACATGCCCTTTTAAAACCAAGACATACCCATTTTGTTCTGACTGTCTGACATTTAATTCTTTAAACTTCTCCTGTTTCAGGTTAGTTAGAATGACCAAAATCTAAATGCCAGAATAATGACAGTTGTTATAGTTGATTATCTTCCTTAAATTCAGAAATTTACATACACTACGATTACTACGCTTTTAAGCAATTTAGGAGAACCAAGAAGATGATGTCATGGTTTGTATAAATGGAGGTGAACCCCAATGTATTTTAAGGTACACCTCAAACACACTGCCTCCTTATGTGACATACAGAGGAAATCAAGATATCAAGCAGAGATGGATATCACCACCTTAATGTCCAGCCACTTTCATTAAGGTGGATTTTGGTGCAAAATGTGCATATGAATCCCAGAGCAAAAGTAAAAGATCTTGTGCAGATAGTGACTATTGGTGGAAAAGAGAACATTATTACCCACAATAGAGCTTATAGTTTTGAGAATTTTGAATTTAACAATATAATTTTTGAGCTCACCTTGAATTTTTTTTTTTTTGGCACTCCCAATTTTTTTTAGTTTGCAGCCAGAAGATGCAGCTAAGCAGAGATACTTGTTTTATGAGCAGAACTGAAAAACGCATGCTGTTATTTTTCCATGTTTTAATTATCCATACGTAACCAATTTGTTTAGCGGGCAAGACTATTCTTCAAGACTTTATTTTTCTTAACTGAAAATGTGTAACAAACTGTTTAGGAGACTAGACAATTAACATGACATGAGGCATGAAATATTACCTTCCAGAAAATGAAAATAATAAGCGCCAAGATCAACAATCCTATCAAGATACTGATGATGATGATCCAAATAGGAATTCCTCCAACCGTTTCCTTTGAAATTGGGATCGTCACCTGGCAAGCACAAGCAAACATTAACTCAACTTGCATACATCCTTACAAACAGGTGCATTAAGCAACTGACGTGACAATTTCAAGAATATAATCCCAAACACGACTTACATTTCTATTTTTGGCATTGCTGCCGAGTTCAAACAGATGACTCTGTTTGAACTTCAACGTGGCATTGACCATCATCTTTAAACTAGAGAACTCACCCTGTAAGAAAAAGCACCTTTTCATGTTGCCATTACTCACATTATACCACTTAATCTCACCAAGAAAAACTAACACGTTGTAGGTCAGAAAAAGTACCGACATCTGATCTGACCTCAATAAAAGTCGGTTTCCACACTTTGAAGGTAACGTTGACCTGACTCTTATTGGTTTCAGGGATGAAGCAGCTGAATGAGTCACATTGTGTTTGTCCACATTCCTGCAAAGATCATCACATCCACCAGTCAGAAAAGAACAGCAGCGTCCCAGCAGACACTGAAGCCAACATCTGACCACTTACCAGAAGGAAGCGAGTGAGAGTTTCCTTTTTTGGTTTGTTGGGTTTAGTGGCTGGGGGTTCTTTACATTTTACCTGCAGAGCAGTGAGAAGCTGACGTGAGAATCGTTTTTTGCAATTTAGATATATTGTCTCTGTGTGTGTGTATACCCCAGTGCTGGAGACGACGCTTGTCGGGAACAGTAACACGTTGTCTAGAGGAGACCGATAAGGGTACATCACTTTAAGGTCAAGAGGTGGAGTGAGGGACTTACCTGCCTTTTCCACCTGAAAGATAAAAAGGTGGATGAGTCGACAATATATTTCAACTAAAAGATATAAAAGTATGTAAAAAAGTCATATTGTATTTGTGTTACCGTGTAGCTGATGTTGACGACATCTGTCATCCTCCCAAAGTCACTGTCTTTCGAGGAGTACTGTTCACCATCTTTAATTATTATATGCTTTTCTTCATGACTCCTAAAGGATTGGATATTTAAAAATGAATATGATATCCAACAAAATATTAAACTTACTAAACCACAGTTTGGCCACTTGGGGGCAGCAAACAACATTAACCTGAACAAGGTCAGATCTTTAATCTGAGCATCAAAGTTTGAATTTTTAGTCATACATTTATAAGAAAATAAAAGAGACTTTATGTTCACTAACTCATCTTGACTGTATCAACTGTTGCTTTACTTAAAGGTCATTATTATTACAAAAATAATGATGAAAAATCAACTGCAGGCCTATGATGCAGAAATGGATATTTATACAATTAAAATATTTCTAATGAAGTTTATATACCGCTTTGCTAAAAATATTCATAAAACATGAGCGGTTTTTAGTTTACATGGTGCTAATTCTACTTCACAAAAGAAAATCCTTAGCAAACACACTACCACTTAAATCAAATCAACTTTTGTATTCTGACTTAGGATTTTTTTGTCTCTATTTAATTACATCAAAAAATTTCCTATGAGATTATTTATGTGATCGGATTTATTACTACTGATGGAAAAGTAATAGCTGCTGCAGATTAACTTCATAGTTGTGAATTTTAATAGCAACTCTGTTTATTGTCTTTTTATCGTTTCTTGATTTTGAACAACAGATTTACATGCTCCCTTTCTGTGAATTTTTTTGACAGCAGTAATAACTGTGAAAAACGGCGTACAAAGGTAACAATGAATGTATTTCCGGACAGGATACACATTAGTTTCTGATATTTTACATATATTGACTCATTCTGACAATATTTAACAAATTATTATACAAAAACTAAGCAAATTTCTTTGCTTTATTGAATTCACTGTTAAACTTCATGATTAATTCATCTGCACAGATTTCCACAGATACTTACACACTGAATGTGACTCCAGCTTCATATTTCACTGGGATGGAGATTTCCACATTGTTGTCATGTAGGGTATTCGGATTCTCCTCACTGTCACTGTAAGAGTAATTTTTTTTGTCAATATTTTCACACAAATAGTCACTTTAACAATCCATATTCCAATCAATAATGTGCAGCGAAAACAATGAAAGGCTCACCTTATAGTTGTCACATTGATGTGAATGTTCTCATGTATGTGAGATGAGTCTGTTTCAAATCTTACTTTAAAACTTTTCTGTTGATGAGAGATCACAAGTTGAAAATTTTATAACATAAGTAAAGTGAAATGTAAAGTGAGTGTAGCGTCTAAAACTAAACCTAAATCTTACCATAGCATTACTTCCCAGGAAGGGATATCCAACAGCGCACTCCACCTTCGTGTTTTCCGGAGTGCACTCCATCTCTGGCTGAAAATGCAAAATATGACATAATTTAATAGTTTTTCTTTCGACATTCTTCCATAAAAAAAAATTAATTAATTAAAAAAAAAAAGCAGAAATCTTACCTCGACTTTAACGTAGTTAATGTTTGGTGTGAAGTTGAGGATAACCTTGGTGTTGTAGGCATTGTCTTTTTTGTTGCTGATGTCAATTTTCACGTCAAGCTTATCTTTTGAGCTGACTTGGATCAGCATGCTGGAGAAACACACACACACACACACCCCCACACACAAAGTGTCAACACGACTGACTGTCATGTTCTTGTTTTCCCACAGGGGGGCAGTCACGCTCCGGTTCACTTCTAAATAAAACTACATGACTCCAAATATCAGAAGGCAGCTGTTGATGTCTCTTACACATTTCACCTTCCAATCACTTTAAATGTTTATTTTTTACATTTAAAAAAATTAAAAAATGACAGTTTTTCTTTATGTTCCCTTCTGACAATGTGCAAGGATGGTAGGAAACTTTTATTTTCATCCTAATGAGCAATCAATACCTTTTCTCACTCGGCACTGCCGTGAGGGAGAGGTCAGTGATGCACTTTAATTGATCTCCGCAGTCGACCAAGGGAATCTAAAAGATAGAAATGATTCAGAGACATTCATTTGTCAAAAAGGTCTAGTCAAAGTACAGGGCTAAATCCACAGTACAGAATAAAACTGGATTCCAAAACCAAATTGAAAGCACACATTTTAAGTAAACAGTGCTTAGGACAAAACATTTGCAACCTGAGAAACAAGATGGATTCAGAGCAGATTTTCTCTGGTTCTCTTTCCCAAAGGCTGTTTTAGTTTTTGCTGCGAACATCGACCCAATACAATAATAATAATAATAATTACTTTTTCCCCCTTTCTGTAACCTTTCTGTGTCTTCTTTTCAATAACGACAACAGGCAAAGTCTGAAAAGTGTCCCCTTTCCTTGAGTTACAGTAACACTGTGCATTGCTGCATTCAGCCATCTGACACCGATGGAGGTCAGGCCTTTAACTCACAGACAGGAGATTTGGCACTGATGCATTTTTTGACACAAAAACAGACTAATAACGTACAAACGAAGCGGTCATCTTCTGTGATACTTCTCGCCTTTGTCGGGAAACACTGCTCACCGTTACTGATAATCTGCAAACCTTCTTGTCAGGGGAAACATGCATGTGGGAGTGTGGGAAGATTTCCCTCACCATTAAAACCGACAGAGGCAGCTTTGTGGGAAACACTGAAGGACTGCAGTCAGCTGTTGCAGATATAAATCTACTGCAGCGTCTTCAGATCCACAAAAGACATTTTACTCATGGTTTATTTGTGCCGACAGACAGACAATGTTTAATTTAGATAAGGCTTACATCATTCTGTCTGTGACTCTTACAGGAGAGAAAAAAAACCAAAACCCTAACATTTATTTTTGTCTGAATGTAGAGCAGCCGTCTGCACCATGTTATATTGGCTTATTGATGCATATTCAAAAGATGACATTTTCGGATGTTTTATTTCCCCCTCATATTATTTTCGCATGCCTTCACATTGAATGTTATCTTATGTAATTGTGTTTTGGTAAATAAATACAATCTTATTATTGACATTCACAGGTTTTTTTCTCAAATCCATGAATTTTCCAGGTAATTTTGACAGCACATTTTAAATTACTGTTAAGACTTTTGAATAAAATGTAATTTAGATTTAGTCACAATTTAATTATCTGAAAATATTTCTGATATTTTCATTTTCTGTCTGTTTTCACTCAACTAGATTCTTACCAAACAGAATCTAAAAAGTTTATTGTGAATTTTAGGGATTCTAACATCTTTAAGGAAAACCATTTCTTTACACCGAGGTCAAATATTTATCTCAATATGCCTGATGAATATTCTGAGAGAATAATTAAGCTTTGTGATTTGAACCGACTTCTTCTGAATTTCTTTTTTCACATCTCAAAATATAAAAATCTTCAATTTGACTCACTAAATTAAACAATTACTATATACAAATTTATATTATAAAGATTAGGTTTTCTTGCCTTTTTCTCATCTAATCCAATTATTCATACAACTATCAGATCTAACAGTATTTTATCTTCCACCAACTTCTGCATCTTATTTTTGTTAGTGAACAAAAACATCAGTCATGTGACACAAACATTCCCGCCTCTCTGAATGCCAACAGAGCCCAACATAAATTAGGGCTTTAGAGTGGCCTAGTCAAAGTCTGGACTTAACCCATAAATCATGCTATGGCTTCATTTAAGCAATTTTATGTGGTCAAGGGAAAAAAATGAAATGATTATTTATTTGAAAACTACATTTTGTATTGATTTTCTTTTTACATCTTTGACAGATATTAAAAATATTTTTGATCTGTGCAACAAAAAAAAAGCAAAAACAGAACAAAAACAAATCTGTAGGATCCAAAGTACTTTTCATAGCACTGTATAACGAAAGTAAAGTAAAGGTGCTGTGTTATGCATTTATGTCCTGTTTGAACAAAATTGCTAACATGAAGGTATTTAAAAATATGCATACAAAACACATTGTAGGGCTGTTTGAAATCTTCTGCTTCATTGTATTTGGTTTCTGAATTAGGGAAATAGACAGTTGAGAGATACAGAGTGTTCTTACTGTCTTAGTGATAGATCTGGGTAGATTTGCATCCAGGACAGGGCCTTGGTCCTCATTAGTAAGTCCAAATTCTAATGTAACGTTGAACGGGTCTTTGAAGTCCAGCTGGGCCTGAGGCACAGAGGATATATGGGGAAAAAAGGATTGAGAGAAGAAGGAGAAAGTGAGCAAAAGAAAAGAAAAAAACACTGAGCTAATTTCCATTATATAATCGACACTCTACAGGCGACTGATTGATTAATGGATTCATTTCAAAGCTGCAGAATCTTTACCAAATCTGACGTGTGTAGTTTATTCACCACAACCTGATTCTTGTGGCAATGTGGTGACACTAATGAGAATGTTTAATCTACAACTCACAACCTTTCAGCCCCTTAGCACTTATAATTCAATGTCACACCTAGACCTGTATATTGATTGTACGGATGCAAAAAAGTTCAGAACCGACACTGCCATGTCACTGGGGACGCAAATCTCTCAAGAAACCTTCCAACAACTTGCGTGATCTGTGGGACAAAGCTTTATGAGTGTTTTGAGAACAAGCATCGGACCGGGCCTATGTTAGCAAACCGTTTCAACTTAGTGTACAGAGAAAACTTCACATGTAAACCACCCAGTCCTTTACTCTAAACAAAAACACCAAACTGATCGCTGAGCAAAGGTCCGACAATCAGAATCCATCCTTAGGGAAACATGAATGTCCGCACAGATTTATGCACCAGTCCATGTAGCAGATGTTGAGATGATGTATTTACTTGTTAAGCTACAGGGGGGGATATGGCTTCCATGGTGAGAGGATGTTAACAAGAGACAAAAAGGTACAAAATAACGTTGACTTTTATTTTTTTGTACAAAACGCATCAAAAAGTGATCTTTTGCAGTTTGTAAAAGAAAAACTCAGACTTAAGAGTTTATATACTGCATTTTCTCTGTGATAAAATTGGTGATGTGGGTCTAAGACTCAATCCTTGTAAACCCTTCAGATTTCGAAGGGTATAAAAGTAATGGGATCTAAGCACCCATCTATGTCACATTTTTCATATTTTTTATCTGTAAAGTAATTTGAAAACCATTCATTATTTTTATCCACTAGAGAAGCCCAAACATGGACTCATTCTATGCATTAGCTGGCAGCTTTGTCTCATTCCTAAGCTGAACTTTATATGTGCTTGAATGAAATATCTGTATATGCATTTTTGTTTTAAGGATTTTTTTTTTTTTTTTTTTTGAGGAATCACCCCAAAGAAGCGAATATTGGTCCTTTAAGCTTTCTGTAATGATACTGTTTGAGATGTATCTTCTTCCATGTTGCTTCAGACTGTTTTTCAGACAAACAGACTGAAAATTATTATTTTTTAATTATATTATTACTATCTTATTACAAGGGCAATAAATGGACATCGTTTTGGTCTGTCATATTAAAACCCTGACAATACTACAATAAAAAATATATTAACAAACTCACAAAATCTGAATCTGAGAATATAAAACCTCTACATGTGAACCATCTTGTTGACACAAACCTTTCAGTGCAGAGATTTTATTCATGGCTGCTAACAATATGAATGTTCAATAAACTGGCCCACGGATCATTGTCTGTTTGTTTTAAACATTTTCCCTGAGATAGATTCTTTTTGGTTCATAGTATACCATTTTTTTCTACCACTATGTCAAAATCTGCAGTTTCATTCTGCAGGAATAGCCAAGGGAAGAACAGAGGCAGTGTTCATGTCCGAGACAAATTTAAAAAGCTCTGCCCTGGAATATGTGGGGAATTTCTGCACAGACTGGCACAGTAAGAACAGAGCAGATATTCATCATCCGCAGACACACAGCAGGAGCAGCTGCTTCCACTGATTAGTTCCTCTTTCTGTTGCTTAAGGACAGCTAATCAGTGACTTCTTATGTTGCAGTGAAGGACTGGTATAAAAGAAAAAGAAAAAAAACCCTGGAAGTTCCTGGACACACTGAAGTGCTAACATTAAAAACCATCTGCTGCAGCGAGAAACAAGAAACAAGAGATATAATTGATCAAAAAAGGCCTTCAATTAGAATCCCATATCCAGCAAACACACACAGTAATTCATCTCCTTATAAATTTATTCACTTATTTGGGTTGTTTAAGACCTTGATACGATCTTGTAGCATCACTCTGAAGAGGTCAAAAGAAGTCAGCTTCATGTTTGAGTCATGCTCCTCCTATTCACCAAGTTACCCTCATCAGTTCATTTTGTCCTCTCTACAACTAACAGCCTTCCTCATCACTTAAACGTAGCAAAAACCTGAAATTAAAGCTGCAAAATGGACTGTAGGTAAATCTAGGAGAACACTGGATTAGAGTTAATAGTGAATAAAAGCAAAGTCTGATGACTGCTGTTGATTAGTAATTAACAACTGCACACTGTAAAAGTCAGAGTACTTGCCGACATGATGAATCTTTCCATCTTGCATTTTTCTTGTCCGTTGATGATGGAGAATGTCTTTGTCACCCTACGATCACTTTTCTCCAAGTCCTGGTCAATAAATGAAGCTCTGGCTTTGACACGCAGAACATCCAGAGTTACGTTATAGCGAATTTCTAAGGAACAACAACAACAGAGAGAGAATAGTTCAGCTAGTGGCAGAAGCAACAACGAATGCACTGTGAAGCAAGGGAAGCACAAAGTGCTCAACAGCTCACCTGTAGAGCTTGCATGTCTTTTCTCAGACTTAACCCGATATTGAAAACACACCTTGGTGTCTACACAAACAGATTTATGCCCCCTGTGTTCACACTGGTACTGAGAGTGCTGCAGGTTGATTTTAGTGGGTTCGAACGTCATGTTGGAAGTCACCTGGGCAACATCTCTTGACCTTTTGAAATGAAAAGAGATACAGTTCAAAGACTTCCATGTGACAGACCAACACAAAGTTGTGAATGCTTGAGAAGCGGACGGAACATTTTACATGCTTTTCATAAATGTTTACAGATACAAATCCTAAGAGTTCAATCTGATACCTCTATATGAAAATGTAGTGCAACTGCTTGGAACTTGTGCAGCCTAAAGATATCTGAGATTTATTTTTATAAACACTCTAGTAAATCTGATGGAGAGCTATTTTTTGAAGAACAATCGACAACATAAATCAGCCTTGCAAAGGCAGCAGAGGCATTCCTTAGCAGATTTGCAGGTGAATAAAAATGTCCTGCAAATTTTGTTAGATTTATTTATTTATTTATATATTTTTATTTATTTTTCTCTTTCCTATTTGGCACTATTTTAATGTCTTCATTCACGTTAAAACTACAAAAAAAAAAAAAACAGCAGAGTTTTACAGAACACCATATATATCTCTATAAGATTGCAAAAAACATTTTTTTGCATTTCTTTTTCTGGTCTTTTTGTCCCATTCTACCAGCAAACACTAAGAAACGTAAAGAGATGTCAATAGCACACAGAGATATAATTCAAATGTAATAGTTTTGCTTCAGAAATGATTTAAATTTTGTTGAATGTTAGCTGCATTTAGCTAAAACATGATCATGAGTTTAGGGAAAGCGACTCCATGCTGCCAAATCCTATTTAGGCTCTAAGCCTCATGGGAAATGTAGTTCTCACATAGCTTTGTTGACCTCTTACCAGGACACGCTGTGGGACAAGATCTGCATGGGAAGCTAGATCGTAATGTGGGCGGGTTCAACATACTGGTGTCGAGCTGTGAAATACTGTATGTGGGAGGGGGTTTTAACACAGAGATCATTAAGGAAGCAGTTTGTCTTCAGCTTGCAAGTCCAATGGGACAAACACAGCTGTAAAAACCCAGAACAAGACGATGCAAAGTGGACTTCTAAAATGATGCCTTTGGGAAGCGAGGACCGTTGCTGGTTATGACTGAAGTGGAATGTGTAGAAAAAAGGCTGAAAACTAATATGTGAGGATGAGTCCTCTCACCAGAATAGGGAAGCTCCTCCCAGACCTCCGATGGTGACGTCAACGATGCCGTCTCCATTTAGGTCCATGATTCCGTGTATGGACTGCCCAAAGAACTTCACCTTTTCTCCATCCCCACCTGCTGGGATGTGCTGCAGACAAAAAAAGCAAAGCTCAATAACGTGATCATTCAAGGTGGCTATTTTTTTGTCAAAGATAAATGAGAAAAGGTTTCACTTATCTCAAGACATCTTTGACAAACAAAATTCCCCCCCCCCCCGTCTCTCTTAATTTAAGTAAACAAAAACATGCTGCAGTTGTTTTTATTGTTGAATATACTGCTGCATTGGCCTTTGTGATTCTCACCTGAACAAGCTTCAGGTAAGGGTTGCTTTTGTGCCCATGGTAAATGTAGACGGCTCCTCTGTGGTCATTCTCAAAAGGTGCACCGATCACCACGTCATTGAACCCGTCAAGGTTGAGATCCGACACGGCGGCTATGGCTGTACCAAACCGAGCCCCGCATGGCTCGTTTTTCATGGTGCAGCCGTCCGAGTTAACCGAACAACACGACTGGTTAACCGGCTTCAAATTAAACTTGTGCACAAACTTGCCCCTCTGGAAATAAAGAACGTCGGATGATTCTCTCATGATTCCATCTTTCAGCAGCAAAATATCCAAAGAGTAGCAATATTTTCGGTGTCATGTACCTCATTGAGTTTGTAGACGTAGACTTTACCCTGCTCATCTCTTTCTGGACCCATGTACATTGGAGCTCCAACTAAAAGGAGGTCTGTGTAGGAATCATTATTGATGTCAACAGTCTGTAGGACGCTACCGAAGTAGGAGCCAATCTGCAGAAAGATGCAGGAAACCATCCGCTCATCAGGATTTGTTTGCTTACACCAAAAACTTGTTCTGTTTTTGACCTCTTAGGTTAAATACCACTCAACATAAAATTTGTTTTAACACACAAACAGCAAAAACTAGATATTTGCATAGACCACATGAAAAAGAATACTTTGGTGGTACCAAGAGGAAACAACATTATGTGGACACCACATAATAATGTAATGTTGAAGTAACATCTTAAGACATCAGCCATGAAGCTAACGCCTCGGCACAGGTAAGGCTTTCAAATTGACAATGACGAAGTATGCAAACAAATTTGTTGTCTTATTTCTAGCTTGCCAAAATTCCACCTGTATGTTCCAGATTGGAAAAGTGCCAAACATTCTTCTTTCATAGTGGTGGTCAAATTTGCTGATGATCACTTATTCTATTTAATTATTACATCCAAGAATGTAATCACCTTTATTAAAACCTCCTATTTCCCCATGTAATTGATGGACCCAATAACTGTTTGTTTCATCACACATAATTTACTCTGAAATTGGAGTCATTTATACACATATCTAAAAATAGATTTCTTCTAAACCTGGGAGGATCTGCTGAAATATTTAAGCAAATATTTTTTGTACACCCATCTCTACTGCATTTACAGAGATGAACTGATATACTGACCTGCTCCCCACGCAGTATCTGCACAGTTTCAACCCTGCTTTTCTTAGTCAGCTGGTAGATAACTACACGACCCGTGTGGTTGTATCTTGGTGCCCCAGTGATGTATAGCACACCTTTAGGGGTGGACGCAGACTGAACGTCATACCCTGCAAAAAACAAGGTTCAGTCGCAAAAAAATTACAATATCACAAAAAGCCTCCCTAGCTTTTTGTGATATTAATAAACGCCTCTACGAGCCACTGTTTATGTCGGCTTGTGTAGAGGAAACCATAAAACACCAGTGGAAACTGGCAAGCGCAGACACTTCCTCAGAATGGAACATAGCATCTCTGCAAGCTGCAGCCTGGCCTTCGGGAGAAAGCATGTGCCATCGCTTGGGTTTACAGACCAGACCAAGCAGTGCTCCATCTAATGACATGTTGATTAAATAATTTCATATTAAGAGGCTGTGGATGGTTTGAAAGCCATAGAAGGCAAGAAGGCAGAAAGGAGAGTCTGTATGTTTTATTTTATTGGGAGGGAAAAAAAGAGGAGCATCAGCTGTCAGAGTCAAGATACATGTTTTCTCCTCTATTTGGCAATAACTCAAAATTGACTCTGCAGCTGGAGTATTTAATTTAATACATTGGAATTTATATTTTAGTATCGCATTAACAAAGGGACTAAAGCACAAAGTACAAATGTCTCATAGCTAAAAGTAAAGACAAAGTTATCTGCTATTTCTGTTTCCTTTTCTTGATTTTTAGATTCATCATTATCTCTACATGTGTGATGTATGGGTTTTGACTCACCTAAATACTCTGCCAGTCCTCTGCCAGTTTTATTATCCTTCGGATCGTAAAACTCATCTTTTTCTGGAGTAATTGTAGATTCAGCAGTTTGCATGACCACCGTCCCGTTCCAGTTATATGCTCCTACTGCTCCTAGTAACAAGCCATTCTATGGGAAACAACACAGAAAATGTCAGAAGAACATGTTAGGCTAAATGACTTGATTAAATATACAAACATTTGTAAAACTACCGTATCTGTCTCTTTCTTAATCTTTAAAATTGTAGATTGTAGTGTAAAATATATTTTAAAAAATTGTGGTTGAAACATCAAAGAGTATGAATACTTTTGTATTTCACTGGAGAGAAAATGAAATAAAACAAGTCAGAAAAATGGAAGAAAAAAAAAAAGGAAAACTCATCCATTCTAATTTAATCAGATTAGGTGTGGTCAAATAAGTCCTTATTTGGATAATCGGCCACACTAAACTGCATTAAATAAGCTCTATGCTGAGTCACACTATGACTGTGGAAGTGTGTTGTCGCATGTTCAGTCCTGCGTGGCACAACTTATTTTGTTTGACCGTGTAAAGATGAAAGTCGCCTCAGGCGCAATCACCCTACACAGTGACAGAGGAGGTGATGAGCACGAGTCCGGAACAGGAAGAGGACACGTAAGAAAGGATCCTGTTTGTTCTAAGCCAATGCAGGAAATACCTATTGGATGAATTTTAGCAGTGTGTGAGGGGGCAAAAATCAACAACCGTCTAATTCAGCTTCCCAAAGCACCTCTTACATTGTATATATCTTGGGTTTCACTAATGCTCTGATGCATTCAGACAAAACAGCACCAGTCTGCGGCAGAATGAGCTCAGAGGAAAACCAAGGATTATGTCTACAATCATCTACTGACTGAGGTGAATCACAGAAAGTCTGAAGATCCATCACAGATAAAAATAAGGGAAATGTCTCTGAGTTGAGTATCTGTCTAAATAGGGCTGGGCCATATGGCTGAAAAACTTATCACGATATAAGTGTTTCATATCAGTCAATGACAAAAATTGTTGATGAGATTTTTGTTTTAAATATATGAAATAATAGTTATAGCATGACCTTCCCTGTTTAATTCAGGGAAGGTCATGAATTAAACATGGCCTTCCCATAAACGAATGCCATCGTTTATGTTTAATCAGTTAGGTGGCAAGGTGGCTAAACCTGAAACTGCTATTGCACATGTTATGGTGCGTTCACACCAAAAGAGTATTCGGGTGCGTGTGGTTTACATTCAAAGTCTATGTGAACCGTTGGACGTGCTGTTCAAATCGTGCTGCGCAATGGCCCTCAATGCGCCTCCACATAGACTCTGAATGACTATGTAGAGGCTCAAAGCGTCAGGCGTTTTGACGCTCAAAACATGTTTGGTGTGAAGGCACCATCACTCAACAGCCTGTTGCTTGGTAACCAAAGAGTGAGTGACTTAGTTGATGCCAGTCACCTTGCGGAACTGGCTGTGAGCGGTTGAGCAGCTAAAGCCTTTCGTCTGCCTACATCTCCCAGAATGCTGTGTGGGTCTGGATCGGAGTTCAATGAACATTCTATATATTGAATATTAAATATTCTATGAGATTTATAACCTATCAATATTAATCATGTATCTATTGCAATATACATTGTCACTGTTTTATTGTCCAGCCCTACATCTAAACATGTTTTTTTATATTCAGATACTGATATTCCAAATTAGACTTACTTTAGAAGCATGGGCACTGAATCCAGCCTGGGACATCTCCATCTCAAAGGAAGAGGTAAAGTTTCCAGATGTTGCTGAGGAAGAATGTATTGCTTTGAGCGATGCTACATAAGAGCTTCGTAAAAATATCTTACTTTAAATATTTATGTCAAACTGGAAAAAACTTTTAGTTTTGAATCTCTTATCTGGAAGACAGCGGATTCATCAACAAAACTTACGGATTACCTATTGAAATTGTGCCTGTGTTTGAACTACAAAAACAAAACAAAACAAAAAAAATTGCACAACTAAATCTCGTGCAAATTGGGCATCATATATAATTTCTATGTTTTAAAAAAAATACTTCCTGTTCAGATGAACACAGTCCTGGTGTTCCTGTTATATTTGCAAAAGCTAGTCATATTGCAGACAAGATGGATGTTGTAGATGTAACCATCTGCATGTGTCATGTAAAGCCTGATAGATATTACTTTGTGCTTTTTACCTTCCAGGGCAAAAATCTTTCTTCCCAGAGTATCCGCTAAATTCACCAAGAACAACTCGTCAGACACATTGAAGAAGTGATCTTGTGTGGGTTTACTGGATATTGACTTAATCTCATCAATAAACTTCTGCACGTCTTCTTCACTTTTATTTTCACGTTTGTAGTATCCCAAAACCTGTAAACGTTAAAATTATTTCTTGTTAAAATGCATCAACTTTACAGTAAATGATCAGAAATGTTTGACAACTCAAATATAACTTTGGTACTCACAGCAATGCCAAACCTCTCGATGTTATCCTGGTCACACTCATCAATGACTTTGTTTTGCATGTGGAAGTCATGTGACTCTCCATCAGTCAAAATCACCATGACTTTTTTTGCACTGGTTCTTGCACCTCTCTCTTCTGTGAAGGCCTCCTTCCTAAGTAAGTACACAATTAAATATAAAAACAGTAAGGTATGAAATTCTAGATGTTTAACTTTTACAGATCAGCTGAGAGTTTCAGGTTACCAGGCAATTTGCATAATGAAATGGACAAATTAACTGAACCACAATAGATAGGTAAAGCTCAGTTTTTCCTACAAGAGAAAACAAAATAATATATGACAATCCTGTTTGAAATGTTTGAAAATTTCTTGAAATCACACTCCAAAGCAATGACAGTAAATAATATGAATGTAAACATACAACTAACTATCTTCTGGTAATACTAGACTTTGAATCTGAACATTGGTTAATAATCCCTGGAATCCCTTTTTATGTGCACCACCCGTTTTCCTGTTATAATCAACATTGCCAAACTTCAGTTTTGTAAGACTTTTTTTTGAAAATTTAAACATTTTTGGTGAAAGTTGATATCCAAACCAAAAAGTGTTGAAAAATCACAGCAATGCTATTTTGTTTTTATTAATTTTTAGTATTTGTTGTTAAAAAGTCACTGAAAAGTTAATACTTTATTTATTAAGCTGATGGATTTATGGCACATAAAAATACAACTGAGTATAAAACAATTGACAAGAATCAAATTTCCTTTATTTAAACTTTAACCAATATTTCTTAAAGTAACTCCCATCTCACTGCTTATTGCTACAAAGCCTATCAATTACAAACTTACATGTGCTGGAAACTAAACGTGACATGTAATCTTAAAAAATACGGTGTCTTAAAAAAAAAAACTATTATATTTGTCAAAGTAAATTCATCCCATCTGAATTTCTGCACAGAATTCACATTTCATTTGAAGTTAAGTTCTGATCACCATGTGAGCCGGACATTTAAATGGGATGGATGTAACATGGCACTGGAATGCCAATCGGTGAAAAAATCTGAAAAGTGCAACTTAATTTAATTAGTTTAAATGAAAAGTGCAGCTGATGCGGAGTACCTGGCAGTGTCAATGGCCAAGAAAGTGTGAGTTTTTGTCCCGGTGTGCTGAGGAATGCGTCTGACAAACTTAAGCAGATCTTTGTTGTTGTTAAACTGGCTGAGGTTGACATGATGTTTCACATCCAGGCCATAGGACACTATGCCCACCTGGAAAACATATAGATATTGTATAGATGTATTAAATGTTATTCCACATTTTTCCTTTCTCCTATTAAATGTTCCTTTCCTGGACTGCTTGTCCCAGGCAGCCTGTCTGCATTGTTTTGTTAATACACAGGACCTCATCTTCAATAAATAATCTGACTTTCAAATACAAGGCTGCAAAGTGAAAATATCTTTTAGTGTCTACCTGTGGAAAACTCTCTGCTGTGGCTTATACAAAGATAGTTATAATAAAGATTCAATTGACTTTTTCCAGAGGAACTGGTACTGATAAATTACTGACCTGAGACTGTTTAGGTCCAACCTGGACTCTTTCCAGGAAACGGACAAGAAAGTCAACAATTCTTTCCCATGGATAGATACTGTTTGATCCATCTAGCACAAAGACAATGTCCAGATTGCTCGTACAATCTGAAAAAAAAAATAAAAATTGAAATGTAAAAAAGTAAAGGACATTATTTTAAAAAAATTTAATCATTTTACCCTATATAAAAGGCAATTGGTGGTGTTTTTTATATAGCTGGAAAGCTCGTCTAGTGATCATTAAAATGGCATGCAACTTATCAGAAAAGTACATAGCGGGAATGAGAAGCACAGCTATGTATGTGGGTTACACAACTGTCATTATTAGGGAAAGGAATTGCCTAAAAAACTATATTTTTATGAGGCATTCAATACAGTAGATACAAAACATGTTTTTTGGGGGGGGTTTTACACTGACTAACAGCGATTCTGAAAGTTCAACATACTTTTTTACCGGTCTGAATAGACACTTTGGACTACTAATATTTTCCCATATACACTCACAGAGCACTATATTTTTTACAACTGTTCAACTGCAAATGCAAATAGTCACCCAATCACATGTCATCCCCTCACATAACTCACTTAGCTAGATGTGTTAAAGACAACAAAATGCAGCATCAGAATGAGAAAGAAAAGAGATTAAATGACTTTGACCCCAGCACTCAAGTATTGAATATTTGAGAAATTGAGGATTTTTGAGAGTAATTGAGACCGATTCAAAAACCAGTAAACATCCAGGAGAATGGACAGACTGGGCAGAGATTATAGAAAGGCAACAAATACCTTGCTACAGCCTTGAAGTAAATGGACAACAGCAACAGAAGACCACACACTCATGAAAGATGGATCATAGCAGATTGGAAAAACATTGGCTGCTCTACCCACAATTGTCACAGGAAATTATAAAAGACACAAAAACCTGTAGAATAAAGGATCAATAAAGGTATTAATCAATTATAAATGACTATTTCAGCACATATTCTTTTATTACAAACAAAAAACAGACACCAGAGTCAGAGGCCCACCTGAATCTAATGATCTCAGCTATACCATTTGGATAGTATGGAATTTGGTATAAAAGACATGAAAGTGGGCAATGCATTGTCTAAATCTCAACCTGAGTACTATTACCAATCATCTCCATCACTTTAGGGCCACACCAGTCTTCTGGTGGCTGACTCTAGAAGGATAATTTGCCACACTACAAAGCTCAAATCGTCTGAAAACAGTATTTTTTTTTTAAACAATCAATAAGTTCATGTTACTCTATCGGCCTTCGCAGTCAATCTTGGAAGAATGTTTTGTGACATCTTATTAAATATAAACCATGAGGGAGTGCTGTGGTGGCGCAGGGGCAAAGCACAACCCATGTACTGAGGCCTTAGTCCTCGAACCAGTAGTCGCAGGTTCGATTTCCGGCCTGGCGACATTTGCCGCATGTCTTCTCCCGCTTTCATAACCCTCTTTCCTGTCGAACTACTTTCAAATATAGGCCACTAGAGCCAACAAAACCTTTAAATAAATAAATATAAACCTTGAGGAACTGATGTAGTCATGAGAGCAAAACAGGGTTCAATCGGTACCAACAATCTGTACCTAATAAAGTGGCCTATGAGTGCACATGGATTTTGTGGATCAAAATTTTCTGGTTACGTCAATAATACGTACAACTTTCTCTAAAAGGTTTTTGATAAATCATACTGAAATCATAAATGTAGAGGACAACGTGTGAAAATAACAGAAATGCTCTAGAGTGGTAATGAAAGGATCTATTTCTTTCATTTAAACACTACATGTTTCATCCATATATTTGTTTCTAGTAAAAGAATAGCAAGAAAAATGATCCTGAAAGAATCTGACAAACAGATAGAGGCTGTGACTGAACTCTGTTTACACTATGCTTTTTTTTTTCCTGGTTGTTTCCTTCCAGGGAAACACAGTGCAGTAAACTGTCTCCTAACTTGGGCATACAATGCAGCAGAAGTGTTTGGCTGGACCAAGTCAGAGAGGAATACGAGGCAGCAGACAAGTTTACATTAAAGAAGAATGCTCTAATCTTCCTCTCCTGGTAAGGGAGGGTGAGTTTGACGCAGGGGTCTTGGGTGGTACCGCTATGATCGGTAGATACTTCTTATCGCTTATCCTGCTCAGCTAATGCATCGTGTTCTGCGCAGGGCAGCTGTTACTCGGACGAGCAGCGTACTTTCCACTCCGGGAGCTATGGAGTTGAGGATCTGGAATGACGGGCTGACGTTCGCACAAACTCCTGAGATGTACTGCTGCTGGCCGCACATGTAGCCATACTGAGGACCACACGCCTATGGAGACAAGAGTCACACACACACACACAAAAATAAACTCAGACAGTGAAAGAGAGGATCTCACAGGGCTACGACTGGTTATCATTTCCATCAGTAGGAGGTCACGGGTGAAAGGAGGTTCAGGGCTACTGGAGAGCAAAAGCAAGGATCCCAAGAGGAAAGAAGTACTCAAATGGAGGACTAAACGGAGGCTGTGTTGAAGTGCCGGAAAATTCTCAACAACAACAACACACACACACACACACAAAAAAAAGAGAATCAGACAGAGAGCAAGTGAAGATGCAAGGGTCTAAAAGTACACAAAAATATTTAAAATATAATTAATGATCATTTTACAGCTGTCTAATTCTGATAAATATTCCGAAATGTTCTTGATCCCCGTGGCATATTCAATATTTGAGTTGAACAAGAGATCTACAATTGTTTCACTGTTCAGCTTAATGACTGCCGAAAGCCTATAAATACTTTACAAGAACAGAAAAATATGGGATTTTTTTTAACTCAAGAACAAGTAAATCATTCCTTCTGACTGGGACATTTCATACTTCAATACCACCGAAGCTGCTGGGAAGTCCTCATAGTTCATCTCTTGCTGCAGAATTCATCAGTGTAAAAAACACACCCACTTCAAATTTCTGTCCAATTGCAAAATATTTAACAAACACTTCAAAAATAGTAAGGCTGGCATTTAAAATGTCTTATAAACCTTCATTCTGTCCCTGAGATCTAATCCTATTTACTTAAATTTGTTTTCACGTCTTCTTTATTTTATTAAAATAAGCCCACTGCAAATTATGCACAAGGTAATACCAATCTACACGCTTGAGGTTTTCATGTCTTGTCAATGAGCTTAAATAAAGTACACAACACGTTCCAATATTTCCTCATCTGTACAGTAGGTTTACAGTTTCACATTGCATTCCCAGGACAGCGAGTCTCAATGAGGAATATATAGCAAACTGTGCCATTCAAGGGCCAACTTATACAGTTCATAGGTGGGAATAAAGTTATTTTAGTCTTTTGTGTGGAAGATGTACACTTCCTGCTTACCATAAATCCTCCAGTGGGATTGGTCACCAGGGTGGTTCCCATGGTCATGTTTTCCTTTACTTCATGCAAGTTGGGAACAGTTGTGTTTTCTGAAAAAGAGCAAAAAAAGAAAAAAAAAAGCTGAGTGAATAAACACAACGAGACAAACAGAACTCAGCACAGAAAACGAACAGCTGAACAAATTCCTCTCCTGGATTTTCCCACAGGAAGACTACAGCTTCTGTCTGTTCAGCAGATTTAATAGTCATCGATGTATATGCTTAAACACTGTTTATGTTAGCTCTTTGCCATGATGTCCCTCTAAGTGTAGCTTATTGCTGTTAAAACAGATGATGATGTAGGAAGGAAAGGTTCTGCGGTGTGGGGTGAAGGGATTGAATCATTAAGCAATCACAACATGTGGCTAAAATTAGCAACTAATTCCTTGACTTGGGAATGATCTGGCTCTGATTTGTTTTTTCTCTTCAGAGGGATTCACATACTCTCACAAACACATTTACATGTCATTTAACTCTGAATGATGCTGCCCAGGATGGGATTTTCATAAGAAATATTCATCCTGCCTTTCTTAAATATCCTTCAGTTTATTCCAAAGAGCAAAAGTAAATTACACGGAGAATATTTTGGATTGGACAATATGGTAAACAAAAGGATGAGGAAATCTATTTATCAGTCCTCTGTTCCTATATTCCTAATTATCTTCAATGATTAACGACACTGATTCACATCCTGTGGCTCATCATATGTTCACATGCAACAGGAAGGAGAGCAGAGGAAGATGGATGCAATGCCGTAAGCCTGATAAAAATCTGAAAAAGACAACAAATCAGTCTTACACAGGCCGTGAAATATTCTCTCCAATGTGGAATATACCAATACAACCATAGGTTACAAACAGTACTAAATTAAGACATTTAGTTGAACACACAATAAATGCTCTACAGATATACCGATAAACAGATGATTTTATTCGATACCAAGTAAAATTACTTATTAAATGATGATGAATTTTCCCATCAACCAAGCCGGGGGATGGATTATGGAGCTGTGGTTCTAGAAATTTGCTAAGATGTGACACATTAAGATCCAGACTACATGTAATGTCCTCTGTGTGTTCAGCTGATGTGGTTTTCTGGTAACATCATGTCCAGGTGGCAGAACCCTTTCAGTGAACTTTAAAGCAAGCAGAAAACCTTCAGTAGAGATTAAACCTTTAATCATCTAGTATTTGCTTTTTGTATTAGTCTTTTTTTATTGTCTCTTTTACACATTTTGAGTTAGGAAACAGATTTTAATGTACTTAATAATAAATATAATATTTTATAATATGTCAAGAATTCTGAGAAGTATACAGAATTTCCTCGCTTTTTTGAATGTCCCCAATTATAAGTGGGATAGAGAAAGAATGTATCATAGACAGAATCGTGATAAGGCATTAATAATGTTTTGACTAGTTATCTATGCATGTATGCACAGATAACCTACATAACTATTCTATCCTATATACACACCATAAATCACCCTTTTAAATATACCATAATCAAGTCTGTCTAAAAAACATGGGTGTCGAGTGACATTTTGGCAGCATTTCATCACGCGTAATGATCGGGGCAAAACCACTTTCCAATTTCACTGTTTGGATGGAAGGGTGGTTCAAGATTACAACACATCAACCGCACCATTTAACCTCACTCATTATGGTTTGGGCTTTATCGTCTGTGCTGGGAAAACTGTAAACCCAATGTGGAGACAGAGCTGGCAAAGTGGGACTGCTGTGTGCCATTAGTAAAAACACTCAGACCGACAGACTGACTGACTGACAGCTCATGGTGATGGAACGGGAATGCTGAAGAAATATCATCAGTGATCCAAGTTGTGGTTGATGCGTCATGCTCACTTTCAAAGAAAGTTCAGTTTATAATATAAAAAATAAGGGGGAAAAAATACAAGTTTGTCTCTGATTAGTCTGCCTGAAAGTGCAAAACTAATTCAATTCCAAATGATTGATTGACTTTTTGATAAATAAGCATGTCTGAGTCACTGATCTCAGCCACTTTAGTGACCGGTTCCAATGCGCAGCTCCTCACTCTCTCTCTACTGATGTCAACACAAAGATGGACAACTTGCAAAGGCTTTGTTGCGTGCTGTGGAGCAGATAAGCCTTGTTTATCTGCACAATTATGATAACTTGGAAGGATGAAACATTACAACCTTGTTTATCATCCGCCTTCCTGTTCACATGTAGCAACGTCCTCCAGTCCAAACCCAATCAGATTAGCAGTTACTCTAAGCAGAATATTTTAAGGTATCGCATACTAAAAGAGCAAAATGATTAAGTGTCAGAAAGTTGATGAGCATACAAACATTTGTTTACTTGCCAATCTTTTTTAATAGATTGGTACAAACAATTTCAGGGAAGGAAGTAGTGGATGTTATTTGATGAACAAGGGATAAAGACCAGAAACAGGAAAAAGACCCAAAGCTCATTTTAGTTAAGAATTTGAGTTGCTTCCTTTATCTTTTAATCTAAATGTAATTTGGTTCACTCAAGTCATTTTCAGTTCCATGGAAGTTTCTGTACAACAGAGATTTGTTTTAACAACTAACTGATTTTTATTGTCTTTAGAAATGCTTAGCCTTGAGGTAGAAACAAACATCTTTATTAAATCAAACCAAATCCTTTTATAAGGCAGCATGATCTGTGGTTATCATGTGACTCACAATGTAGACCTGATGCAATGGGCTCAAATGCAATTTAAGAACTGTAGGTTTTTCATTTATTATTCCTAAAAAATAATTACACTCTTACACGCGCTCACTTACAAACTATTTTGTTATAGTACTGAGGAAAGCTTAAAGACATATTAAGATAGTATGAAATAGCCAAGCTGTGGGTACAATATAGTTCACCAGTATCAGTGTGTGAATCTCTGAATCTGTGAATCGCGTGAAGCGTTTTGGACTAGATAAAGTGCAATAGAAGTACAGAACACTTACCATTTAGCATAGCCATTGTGAACATACAACCTATGGGCATTGGTCAGTATAAGATTCTTTCAGCCAACTGATCAGCAGTGCACAGTAATAGGTGGAGAAGGGAAAGTGATATGTTGGTCTATGCCGCATAAATTCAGAAAACAGCTTAGCTTAATGGCATCTCATTCATCTTTCAACTTAAGGAAAAGTATTATGGCAAACGTTAGCAGTTCTAAAACTTTACCTTTAAAAACTATAAAATTAATTAATTTAGTATCATCTCTTCAGTACAGGAGCTATGCCAGGGGCCAGAACAAGTTCTACAGGGACACTAGCCCCTGTTGGCCCCTAGTACCGCTCATGGCTTTATGTACCTTTATATTGCATAAATAACCTAAATGCAAAAATATATTATTCTTACTTGGCAGCTCCAGTTTGATGCAGGTATTGTCCCCCCGACCAACAGGACATTTGTAAACGTCTCCCGTCCTTGTAGCAGGCTGGCCTGAATGCGGCGATCCAATCAGAACCCTGAGGAAAAGAAACAAAAAATTAGACTGTTGGCTGAGTGAAACTACAGCCAAAAGCAACAGGAAAACATGATGATTTTTACAATTATGATAATAAGCATTCTATTACAGCAATTTGGAGTTGGCAGGTTTGAAGGACTTACTGTGCGGTCCACAGCTATTAACAATAGTTTAAACCTGGATTAATTATACTTTTATTGTTAAATTAAGCAGAAATATTAGAGTCGGCTTGACTTGGAAAGCTGTTAGAGCTTATCATGATTGGCCTAAGTGACTTATGTTAATTAACTGAATTATCACATTAAGTTAACAATAAAAAAAAATCATTCCATTTAGTTTTTACATCACTAAATTCAGTTAAAATGTTGCAGCTGTTTGCTGGATGGAGCAGTGCTGCTCTTTCTGAGCGCCTGTTTCTGCTATTTAAGGTCAGGGTGCCCAACTGTCTCAACGATACAGGGGTGTGTGTGTGGCTGTGTGTGTTACGCGAAATCCTGCCACCCCGTCAGTAAACTGATGCTAAAAACAGGCAGTCATCTGCCTTCCTCTGAACACTTAGGCTTATTAACATTCCTCGACTCTAATGGGGTCATTTAAAACGTGCAATGAAGCTCAACAACAAGGGACTTAGACTGCCATCAGCTGCTTGTGAGAAACACCACGACATAATGATTTACGCCACTCCACAGGTATTCCTTAAGTCCAGCTGTTAGCACATGTCGAGTGAACAATTATGACATCAAAAATGTTTCAAACAATCTTTTGGGTCAGATTTGGCTTATTTGCGGACATCAAATTTCTGCAGGAATAAGTAAAAAGTGTTCCTGAGACTGTCTTGCAACATTTTTTTGGTTGACTCAACAGCACTGCAACGTATTCCTTAGATTTATTGCAACACCCGTGAACAATATGAAACTCATGGTGAACCAAAGCTGCAGCGCACTGAATTATGATCATGCCACATCATGCTGCATTTGTGTGGATGTTTTAGTTTTCAACACCACCGAGGGCGGAGAACTGGTGGCTACATCTGCAGCTAGTTAGTCGCCTCCCAGTCGTGGCAATATTTGTGCTAAATAACAAACTTCACAAACACATGGTGAAGTTTGTTAAACACAAAGTCTGCAGTTCTCGTCTCAATCATCCAGCGTCTCTCACGTCTGCACTCTGGCTTCTTTACTCCCGTTTTTTCTCTCAGGGTTCAGTTTCTTTTCACTGGTGCTTGGACTGATTCTTTTCCCGATGGCTTAAAACCAAAATAACTTGGTTACAGTCACAGCTGACTCCATCGATTAGCAGTGAGTGAATTAGGGTAACTTGCATCACATGAGCTTTATCATGTTGTGCAACAGAACCAGGAAAGACTAATCTGAGATCAAATGTGTCTTTGCAAAAGGTTGGAAAGAAGCAATCTGAACCAGTAAAACCCGGTGTAACTAAAGACGAGATATAGAAATAAGGAACCAATTTATAACACACTAATGAGTATTAACAAGGCTTAAAAAGTGTGTTCACAAGTTAATTCAGCAGGTAGTCAGGGATGTTTGGTTTCCGTGTATTTACAGGTTGGTTGTGAGGACCAGCCTGTAAATACACTGAATATACTGAGCAATTTATGGTTTTAGTCGATAAAGGCAAGAATCCCTTTACAGCAGAGGCTGTTGTGTTCCCTCTTGCACGTTAATGAGAGTATTTTACCTCCTTAGCTATTTCAGAATTTAATTAAATTAAATTAGGGAATTACCCTGGTGAAATAAAATGCTCTGCCTGAGCATTTTTTGCACAGATCCCATTCAGTTCTTCAAAATAAATAATTTCTCAAGATTATAGAACAATAACAGAACAACAGGAATAATTAGGACCATCAGAACTGATGATTTATTACAGATTCAATATATTTTCTACAAGAAAAAAAAAACCAGACTAACTCCAGATACAGTACTTTAAAGATAAAATAATATGAAAACATATCATTTTTGTCTTGGTCTTACTAATGATCAATGTCTTTTTTTTTAAAGATTTTTAGTAAAGTTTTATTATTGATAGGTATCAATAGCTCCTCTAACAATGAGTATGATTCAAAGAAATACCTTTTAGAGTGCATTAAACTATTAACGCCATCTCTTCAGTGGATTTCAGGACATGTATTTGGAGTTTAATACTAACTTCTTGAACTTTGCAACTATGGAAGGGCAAAGTGGGCTTAAAATGTTATTTTATTTTGCTGCAGCATTTAATGTGACAGTAAAGTGAAAAGATAGAGCCACACACACACACACACACAAAATTCACAATAAAACAATTCTCATCAACTAGGCTACATCAGAACACCTTGAACTTTAGTCAGGCAACTCTGTTACTAAGCATTTTGCGATAATTGCATTCAATCTTCTTTTTTAAATAAATACTCTATTTTACAAAAAAATATTGGGTCACCTATCAGGTAATTAAATCCAGGTGTTCCAATCACTTACAAGGCCACCAATGTATAAAATTACATGATCTGGGATACTGAGGCACATGGTGCACTGAGGTCACCGACTTTCTGCACAGTCTATAGCTTCAGACCTCAAACTTTATGTGGCCTTCTCATTGTGGTGCCAGATTTTATTACAGGGTAATATCTGATGGCGTTATTAATCTGATAGTCACATCACGTTGTG
Source organism: Brachyrhaphis roseni (assembly GCA_903066815.1). Lineage (NCBI taxonomy): Eukaryota > Metazoa > Chordata > Actinopteri > Cyprinodontiformes > Poeciliidae > Brachyrhaphis > Brachyrhaphis roseni. The sequence continues at coordinate 48,104 of CAEFZY010070664.1, forward strand.
TTTTTGTTTTAATGCTTCTGAACTTTCACCGAATGAACTGGTCTCAGATACACACCCAAGGGTAACTGTCCTGGAGATGTTGTTTTCTGCAGCTGCAAGGGAGCCAGACTGTCTCTCATATGTTTATGATTATTTTTTCTTGGTATTAAAGCAACGCATCGACTCTGAAACTACTTTTACTCCGACCTGTTCACAGGTTTTGTAAGCACTCACCCGAATAAGTAATTTCCACCTCAACAGTGCTTGCAATAGTTTTTTTTTATTATTAACAACATTCACTCTTTGTGAGATTTTATCATCTTGCAGTTTGCTTTCAGTGCTAATTCACTTGCCATCCACCCCAGGCTTGTTGGCAGTTTTGAACATCCTCCAATTGCCACATATTTGAATGGCTGATTTAAAATTCTTATGAGATCTCTTTAAATCGCTAATTAGACTGATAAACTCCTGGAACCTTCTTTCTGAAGGCCTCAGTAATCTCTTATAATCTCACCATGTTGTTCACTCTCTCCTACTTTGGCGGTTTCTATAATTAATTGCTTTATTAAAATTTACAGAGGAATTTAAAGGTCTTTAGGTAACACTTTATTTGAAGGGGTGTGCATAAGACCGATATGAGACCTTCATAAATATGTCATAACACCTTTCATGAGCATAAAGGACTCTTTATGAATGTTTATGACTGCTGACATGAAGTGTCATTCGGTAAATAATGACACTTTTAATGCAAAGCTGCTTTAAAAGTTGCATTAAAAGCCTATTAAAAGTGCCAACTTTGAATTATTTGGTAAACAATGGCACTTTAAGGCAAAGTTGGCACTTTTAATGGACTTTTTATGCAATTTTTAAAGCAACTTTGCATTAAAAGTGTCATTTACCAAATGACACTTTATGACAACAGTCAAACATTCATAAAGACTCCTTCATATTCATGACAGGTGTTATGTAACGTTTGTGATTGTGTCATGTCAGTCTTCAAATAAAGTGTTACTGGTCTTTGTAAGTACTGTTAAAAAAGCATTGCCATTATTTAATGTGCTTTATGAGGAAATTATAATAACAAGGAGATTAAGATATCCAGAGTTGCATGTTGATTTTGACTGAACAGTGAAGCCATCTTGGACAGAAGTAAAGATTATCAAAAATGAAACTCACCATTTCCCCTCGCTGTTCTCAAACTGCTGGACAGTGTAGCCAAACATGTCATCCAGGGGACCGCTGAAGGACATAGCATTCTTCTGGTCCACGTTGAAGGACAACACACATGTCAGCAGCACTGCAAGGACAAAAAAAGGAAGACAAAAGGTCAGATGTAATAAGACCGTTTACAGCTGAAGGACATAATTAGTTATTTTAGTCTACTGAGGAGCTCTCCAGTGAGTTTATATTAAATAAACTGACTGAAATCTAGAAAGAGGAGAAGTGCACATGAGTTTTTTTTCCTTTCAGACAGTCATAAACATTCACAGGACATGTCTCCAAATCACTAAAGATGCGACTCGGAAATGAAAAATAAACAAGATAACTATGTCGGAGAAATTCAAAATTCAAATGTCAAATGCTGCCGTCATTCAGACGTGGCAGCAAAGAAATTATGAGACAAGAGCCACATAGATAAACCCAACACACACACATTCATGCTTATGCTCACATTCAATCATTCTGGAGGAGGTTGGAGGAATTTCATACACCAGAGCGAAGCACATTGGTCAGAGTTCAGGCGGACGTGCGGGACAATGACTTCTTCTCTGCCCTCTGCTCCGTCTGAACATATCACAGAGACGCTATATTAATCCCTCCTTGTTTCTTTGGGCTTCTGCTACAATGACACTCTTTATGTTTACTGTGCCAGTGAATTCCTCCAGGAAAATTGATTTAATTCTGAGTCTTGTGAAGAAGCAGCACGATGCGGAAGAACAAGGGGATTACAAGCAGAACACGGACCACATACACGGAGACACAAACACAAGCAGCTGTTTGTGTTTGATGGGGATCCTTTGTTCATGTGTTTGACCCAAAAGCTGCAGAAAAGTATGACGTAATGTCTGGATCAGTGCAATTATGGCTCTGTCAGCAGTTTGAAGCGTGATGATGGTGGCCGTTTTGCCAGTTGATTTATTGCACTGATCTGAACAAAATTAGCAAAAACACCAACAAACCCACGTTATCTGCAGAAAACAAAAACCCTGAGGTTCATAAACGCTTCAGATTGCAGTTTAACAACAGTTGTCTTTTACACTCCTGAGCTTTTGGATTGGTGTATGTATGCTATTTTTAATAACTGCACCATATCTCATCTTGAAATGTTGCCCTTACTGTAAAGTATGATATTCTTAACATATGTTTGACATTTTTATCTTTGTGTGAATTTATAGGCTGTCACTTTGTTGCCATTACACAGAAGGTGTGTAATAAAGGGTAATTCTATTCTATTTGTCTTTTAGGTATGATAGTTATTGTGCTAACATGAATTATCCTCAACAGAAAAGAGGCCCTGAGGCTGTAGTTTGTTTAAAATGTGGTGAAACTTGGCTCATGTTAATGCTTAAGGATATCTTTTCAGATAAACTGTTCATCTTCATTAATTTCAATATCTATCATATTTATAATAGTGAGTGAAAATTAATGGTGATCCATTAATATCAAATAAAAGTCTGAATGTTTTTGTGAATTTTATGGCCAAATGTGACAGGTAATTGATACAGATCATTGTTTTAAATTACAGTGAAAGGACATAGTGCACTTCAGACTTCAAGTGAAAAAAATGACTTGTCACAAATTAAAAGAACGTGCAAGAATGCAGATCATAGTTCAAGGTGACTTAGGGACCTAGAAATATATGCAGTTCTGGTGTTATGGCTTCCTCACTTAAACAGCAAAATTAGAAAAAATAACATATCGATCTCAATGACAAAGATTTCTGATACTATTGTACCTTCTCCATTCCCAGTTTTTATATGAAGGAATCTCTGCCAGGATGAATTATCTCGACTGTTTCCATGCTCCATCCTTTCTGTGACTCTCTCCCAGAGATCTATTTCCTGTCTCTACTAACTTAATTACAGAGATCCCCTAAACTCTAAAGGCACACATCCATACACACATGGATAGTGCAAGACACACGGCTAATTTAGCTGATTTAAAATGGCTCCAGGCCAGTCAGGCCTTTTTTTTTTTTTTTTCCATTTGGAGCACTGAGCTCAAGTGCAAATCACAGTTGAGCTGTCCTGAAAAGTAAATTACAGAAAAATGTCCTCTGTCCCCTGGCACACTTTAGGTGCCTGTCGTTTTCATTTTGTTGTCCTTGGTACCACCTCACTATGTCCAATTAAATTAAAACCAGTTTTTCTTGAAAGCAATTCCAAACTCTGCCCAATAAATCAACAAGGGAGCTTTTCTGTTTCAAGATGGAAATTGTCTCAGAATTTGGCTAAAAACATGAAGCACCAATTTTTCTTTTTAACCATAGAAATATACATATAAAGTTGCTCAGGTACTGCAATTCCTGGACTATAGGTCTCATACTTGAACTGTGTGAGTCCCATGCTGACCACACCTGGCCAACTTGTTAGATAATTGCAACTTGTCTTGTAGTTCTTTTGAGAAAACAACAGTTTTGATGTGAGGAAAAATGTCCATTTATCTAATTGTTTTTTTGTACTTTAGGTCACTAGCTAAGCTACAGCGATCACATTATAGCAGTAATTTCCATTTGTACTTAAATGTAAGCTTGCTAATGTGCTAAACAGGATGTTTGCAGAAGAATGTGTTTAATGAGAGTGTTCATAAATGGTGTCATTATTCTTTCTTTAAACTCAGTCTTGAAGCAAAATGGCTTTTGCTATTTAAATTGAGCAATTTCGTAGGGAAAATAATTCAACCCTCAATTTCTGAGAAAACGTCTCACTTACACTAAAAATAATTAGGTCAAAGTTACGTCATGTCAAAAAGAAGCTCTAAATTTTTACCCTTGAGGGCAAGATTTGGTTCTGAGATGCAAGTCTACACAAACTTATAGCCCTATGTCTCAAGGGCTGAAAAACTCTGGTTTGTTGTGCATATAAGCTCAGTTTCAATTGCACCACAGCAGAGCATCAAGCAGCTACACAGAGCATCTAAAGCTCAACAGGCTGACAACAGAAAAGAGGAAAGAAAATATTTTAAGCTGCTTGCCACCTTCAGCATATGTGTGAATGTGCGTGCGCGCACGTGAATGTGAATGTGTGAATAACTGAAAGTAGTGTGAGGCGCTTTGGAGGAAATAGCAACACAAATATGGTCTTTAACTTACATGAGTGGGAGTTTTGTCAGATTGAGCCAGGCTTGCATCAAAATATACAATACAAGCGCGAACTCACTGTGCAACTCAGACAATAGATGTACATAAAAATGCCCTGTCCACACCAACATGGCCTTTCTGCTTGTCTTGCACTAATTATGGAAAAGAAAGTAGTAATTTTGAAGTCTCTACAGAAAAGATTGCTTTTTTTTATTCTGTAAGTGCTGTTTAAATATTGATTGGGCCTCCAAGATTATTATTATTATTTTGAATTATATCTTATTTTAAATTTGTTGTCATCTGCTGGTCACAGGTTGGATATTACAGCACCTTTGATTAGAACCTCTCAGACAAAGCAACAGATTTTCTTAATGGGGAAAAAAAAATAAAAATAAACCATTTAGAAAAAAAAATTCTAAAAATAAAGTGTCTGACCACAATCACACTAATTGGCAGATGCAAAATTTCAAAGCAATATGATGGAACAAAGTTTTTATTGCTTGAAGCACATTGAAAGGCCTTGCTGCTGAAATCTACTATACAAATACACTTGATTGACTGACAATTATTATGGTGACTTTAGAACATTGTGCTCACTGCGTGTAGATTAAGTATATATCAATTACAAACAGTTGAACTGAAAAACGAGTCAATTGATCCACCAGCCTGAAGAGGCAGAAACATTGGTGTAATATTTCTGCCGTAAACATAATTCAAAGCCCATTTATCAATTTATTTCTGCCAGAACTCATAGCAAGTGTTGAGGTTAAAGGCATTTAAGGAGCCAGAACACTAATCTTTGCTTTGTTTATTTGCCTTAAAGTCTTGTTCTTGCTCAGCGGGGAAAAACAAAATGTGTAACAAGGGTTCTGCTTTAAGCCAAGCTCCTTCTACATGAAGGAGTTTGGAAGGTTTCAACAAAAACATCTTGTTCTGCAGACCACCCGTTTCTATAGCCAAAGGTAACTCCACTCAAGCAATAAACCATGTTGTTGTTCTTTAAAGCTTCACAGACATGGTCACGTGGTCAGAACTGGTCAGCACCTGTTGGTCTGTTAGACTTCCCACCAGTCATAAAACTCACCCAGCTTTGCACCTGTAGGCTTAAAAGCCTGAGTAAGCTACAGTACAAAAAAAAAAAAAAAAAAAAAACGCATCTAACTGGCACCTGCTCATTTGTAGCACATCTAACCAGCTATAAACAGCTTTTACAGCTTACCAAATCAGCACCTTTGGAAAACAGAGTCATCAAGGACCCTGAAACTCATCCTCAATGAGCTGTGGTAAGGAAGGTGTGAGTAACATGATCTAACGCAGCCAAGTGGTTTGTAATTAAAAGGGGGAAACATCTATACTAGCTCACAAACAGAACAGTGTTCAAGGAAGAAGCAAGGCTGACTGAACGTTTTGGACACTGAGAAGGAATAAGGTCAGAAGGGGTTTGGGTGGGACCTGGAACTTCTCTGCACCATCTGCTGGCATTTAACAAGAGACGTCCTGGCAGGAGACAAACATCTGGCATGACCAGGGGCAGCTTCGAGCCATGAAACTTATGAAACTGAAATATGTTCCAGATTTCCTCCTTTATTCTTTTATCTTTATTGGTTCTCCCCTGGTTATCTTTGTTCTCATGCTTTCTCAAATGCTTCTCCTGTACACCGTTTCCTTACGTTCTTTTGTTGTTGTTTTTTTTCAGCGATTATATTAATACTTTCTGGTGTCATCGCTTTGGGAATAATTATGCTGCGTTTCAGAGGATTTTGATCTCCTCGTATTGACTTCATTTTCTCCTTTAGACGTCAGCTCAGCCTCTGCATCCTGGCAAACTGACAGTGCGTGGGTGTGCAGTGGACATGAGGGGTTATGAATGTGGGTGTGTTCATGTCTTCATATGTGCTTGGAAACAAGGGGCTGAATTCTTCAGAGTTTCAGAGTAAATGTCTCCAAGCAGAGGAGGACAAAATAAATAACTCAAGCTGACAGTGTGAGTGGAAACAGCAGCAGCAGCAGCTCCTCTGTAAAGTTCTCCATGCTGATGCACAGCAGAAAACCATTACCGGAGACAAAAAGCTGGTGCTGCTTGTGTTTTTACACATTAGGCATCCAGGAACAACACTCACTCCTAAACCTTCAATCTCTGCCCTTTTCACAAGGCTTGTTAAGTCTGACTTTTATTAGTCGTCACGTTTCTACAACTCTGTGTTAAGCAGTGATACAAATAGAGGCATTGTTCCATTTAACCAATGGTGGAGTTGATTTAAAGGGTAAAATGAAGGGCTGAAATGACTGCACATGGCAATAGTATGCCAATAATTTAGAACAAGATAGTTACTGGGTATTGAGGTATACTAAGGTTTTAAAACGTCAAAGGTACTAAAATTTAAACCAATTTCCTAAGGCTTGAAGTTCTCAGAGAAAGCGTAAGGTGGTCTCAGTTTCCTCAAGGTAAGGTGTAATAATAAGCACAAAATGTGCAATATTCAATATATAATGCTTTTTCCCTGGAGTTTTTTTGTTGTTGTTGTTGATAGAATATTTTGAAATATGTTAGCATAATAAAAAGCAAAAGCTGAATAAATCCATACACAACTGTGATTAAGTAAGAGTAAGTCGTGTCTGCTTTACTTACTTAAACAAAAATGCCAGTGCTGAAATTATCAATTTGTACAGTCTACAACTTTTAAGGCATTAGCATGAAATCATGTTTTTTTTTTTTTTTCAAATTTAGAATAAATCTAAATTGGAAGACTATTTTAAAATGTTGGCTCTCCGTCCCAAAATACTCAGTAAGGACATCAGATTTTATACCTTGATTGTCTGTGCAGACAGCAAACTGTTACTGAGGTATTTCAGCTTGGACTAAAATCACAGGTCCAGTCAGTTTTCTGGCCTGGCTAGAATCATTAGCATCAACCTCCTCAGGCTGTTTCCTCTCCTCCATCCAATCATCAATCCATGTCCATCCCTTTTTCCCTCTATCCCCCAACATCATTCATCATCATTCATTCACGTTTTCCTTCTTTCCATTCATCTTTGCTCTTCCCTCCTCACCATCCATCTCATCATCTCCCATGTTTGCGTCCCGTCCTATATTGATTGAACATGCCTGGCGGTGTCAGGTTACACTCTGTGAAACTTCCAGATGTACTCTCTGGAGCTCTGTTTTCTCACTGGTGCAGAAAACATGCAGCCCGACAAGATTACATCATCCCCCCCCCGACGGCTGTCAAAGCTTTCATCCCTGCAAGAATCTCTTCCTCCAATAACGTAAGGGTGCCTGGAAATCTCCTAACCATATCCCTCCAGCAGACACACTGCACATACTGTCGGCTGAATCTGCTGAGCAAAACAGATTTGAAGCTGATGGAGCGGCTGGAAGAAAGCCCACTTCAGGGTTACGTCAAGCTAAGAATACACATCGACAGGGGTCAAAGAATCAAGCTCCTTCCAGAATCAATAAGCATCAAAACAATGTTGATGTCTTGTGAGGAAAATGTGAGAGGAAATCAGCCTGGAATTATCAGCTCCTGCAATATTACTGAGGTTTATTATTGTTTCCTTTACAAATACAAAAATTACAACAATCTATTTGGATTGTGCAGCTCAGTTTATTTGTGTTGTATTTAAGGTATTTTTAATAATAAAGCTGAACTGAAGCTCTCATTTCCCACACTGCAGGGGTTTTGAACTGACCACTAATGACGTCTAAATTTTCATTAGCACTGAGACAGGTCTGCTTCCTGTCTGATATTTTGGTTAAAAACAGGAAAATCAAGAATGAGTGATGTCTGTTTCATTTGTTATATCAACTTTGTTGCACACATTTCCTGAGAAAAGCTGCTTTTTAAAAAGAATTAAAGGAAATGCGGACGGTCTTGTTAGTAGCTCAGTGAAATTACAGTAACATGATTGTTTTGTAAGATCTTAATACTGGAAAAAGAAAGAAACGTTTTGGTAATTTTATCAATGTACAGGTCACAATTGTCTTTTACATGATTCTGATAAAACAAACAATGACAAACAACCTAATATGTATTTTTACTTACTTGGTATTCTTTCATTCTTGTAAGCTAGCTTACAAAAAGTTGAACAAACAGAAGGGCAAACTTTTCATAGCACAGTCCAGGACAAAAAGGAAACAAGTGATTATGCTAATTTATCCATTATTTTTAACATTCAGCCCTTGTTACAAACCATAGTGGTCACTGCTATCACAGCCTGCAGAACACTAGTAATGCTCAGCTGCGTAACAGGAAAGGAACGAACACCAAATAGAGGGATTTTGTGTTGCACTGCTAATGCAAATACCGGAAATATCCAGTCCTCACTGGGTCTGTGGACTATTGGGAAAAAAAACATGATGGAACACATGACAACTGGAATATATTCCCCTGTAAACGCATAACTTGCAATCTAAAATTTAAGACTTGTTCGCACTGTGCATGCAAAAATGTTGCATTTTAGAGCCTTTAGCCTAAATCAAATGTGACAGAAAGTGCTCTTCTTTGGGGCTAACAAGTGTGGGATGTTTTATTTTATTTTATACTAGTTGTCTCCTTTGATTTCAGTTAGATCAATCAAATCATCTCTGTTATACTCCAGCTTTAATGTTAACCTTGAGAACTTTGTTTAATAAAAGGAAATGTCAAGTATTTACATTAAAGTGATGAGATTCTTTTTTATATATATACAGCAAATGTGTTTTAGAAAAATAAATCTCTTCCTTATAAGTTAAAGATCAAAAGCAAATTGTTATTGTTTATTTTAGGTGTTCTGTTAGTTGTGATATGTTGTGCAACAAATTCGTGCATAAATATATATAGTGTTAGTAAATGACAGATATATATTTTAGAACTGACACCAGTTTCAGCAGAAGCGACTTTTTTATCTTTTTAGACAGCTACAAGGTGAAATTACAGAAAAGCTTCATATTGCTTTTTATAAAGAAATGACTGTGTTGAAACAGAAAATTGAAATGGAAAATTGTCTACATATAAAATAAAAAAAGGGAAATGTTCATTTGCACATCTTCTTTCAGTCACCTTATATTTTACCAGTGTTATGTCTTAAAAATGCATCCTGTTTTAGCTTTAAAAAGGCCTGAATTAAATTATGTTAGCATTTTTTCAATAATGTTAATCCATTATGACCATCATAACCAGCATAGTGTGGGCCTCTTGTTGGAGGAGTTAACGTAAAAGCAGTAGTCCCAGCAGACGCCGAATTCCCCCCGTACAATGCCAGTTTGATGGATAGCTCCGGACCACTGCTGGCATGGGAGTGAAAAATGAAGGGGTGGAGGCGAGATAGGCCTGGCGCACAGATGCAGAGCTGATCTGGCTGCAGAAAGTCTCGCAAGCACATATATCTAGGATCTAAGGCTATCAACACCTAGCAGGTACTGAGAATCCCCATGGGAATAAAGTATGTGTGCAAAGTCTGAAGAAAAAAAACACACTTGTGTGTTTATTCTGGCAAAAGGGGATAAGGTCCTAGTTTGGACATGTAAGAAAAAACAGAAAAGGAAATTACTTCAGACATGAACCCTGTTGAACAAAGAAAAAAACTCCCACAAACTGCATCACTCCCCACAACACTCCTAACAATTAGCATCAAAGCTGGGAAACAAGAAGATGTATGTACCAATAGTTGTTACTGAGAATTTTGACCAATCCCCAAGGAAGAAGCTGCAGAGATCAGAAAACCTCCCACGCACTCTTTTGACTTTAAACAGAAGCAGTGGTGTGGCGTTTTTCCTCTTTAATTTCTTCACGTCCAAGGTTTTGTTAACACTAATGATAAAGAAATCTCCTCCCATTACAAAATTCTTCATAATGGACCTCCTCTGAGGCTCTCCATCGTCTCGCCCACAGGAACAATTTTCCCAACCTAGAACCCTCTGTTCTCCCTTTGCCTCTGTGTGTCTCCCCCCACCACTCTCCTGCACCCTGCATACCTCCGCTTTGCTCCTGATTCCTAACAACAACAACTGTGCAATGGCAAAGGTCTTGTGACCGAGGAATAACTCAGTGCTAACGCTTTGTATGCTGGCACGACTGGACAGATAGGCACCAATTCCTGGAAATAACAGATTCCCTCTGCTGCTTGAATTCCGAAAGTCGTAACGCAGTTTCTTTCATCTTACAATTGAATGTTTTGAAGATTTTTTTGTGGATGTGCCAATGTGGGAACAATTAAGCCAGTGCTCAAAGGGGTTAAGAGGATGCTCCTGAACTTGTTGAATTTGTAACACCCAGAGGAGAAGTGATGATTGGCGCTGAAGCGTGAAAACACACGCACAGACTTATGTGTCCAGTGTGTGTTGCCGTGTATGTACATCTGTCCGGGTTGGCCCCATTTGCAGGCCAAGACCTTTGCAAGATGAGACAAGAGTGTCACGCTGCATCATCACGGGTGTTTTCCTCATGTATTCCAGATATCAGTCATCAGTGGGGGGATTGTTGGTTCGTGTTGGGATTTAAAGGCTGCTTATGGGAAGCTTAGCCTTTAAAACATTTTATTTAGGAGAACCTAAATACAATCAATAACTTTCTCACTCCCTTAGTATCATCAAATGCAAAACAGTTGAATGTGACATATCAGGCTTTAAAGAATATAACTGAGAAAAATGATGTATCTTTCTGCTAAAACTGGCCTCTGCAGATGGATTCACATTGAAACATGACAGAAGCACAAAGAAAATGAAGTCTATTTCAATGAAGGCTTTATGTCTAAGAACTTCACCAAAACATCATGTGATCCTCACTGCATCCATATTGAAAAATACTTTCTGAAGCAACTTAGCCCTTTGTGAGAGAGTAGATCCCCCTAAGGGTAATCAATGGCTGTGGTTATATACTTAAGAGCTGTATTTGAGCTACAGATCAGGCGGTAATCAGTCCTGTTTGTGCCTTAGTTGAGCCAAAAATGTGGTTGCAATAGCTTTTCTCCCTTAAAAGATAACCATCATTTGGAAACAACTTTTGGTATTTACTCGGGTTATCTCAGTCTGATGTAAAAATTCATCTGAAACTGCGAGGTGTGACAAAATGCAAGAACAGAAGAAATCTCTACGGAAAGAAGCAGACTATTTTTTAACTAAAAACAAACTAGATATAATGAGGACCCTGACATGATCATGAAATCAGGTGGAAAAACACAAAGAATACATCAAATTTTCATCCTATGAAACAGTTTTTGAAAGATTGAACAGAAACACATTGAGGGTTTAATGTTTTATTTATATTAAGGTCCAGATTTATTTACTTAATATTTATCCATAACGTCTATGTGCAAAACAATTAAAGGCTTAACGAGTTTTCTCCTGTTCAGGAATGCAAGAGGGATGAAGTTAAGGCAAGTCTATCAACAGGTCCATTTCACACAGAGATGAACAGGACAAACAAACTTGCATGATAAAACTCAAAAACTAAATAAAAAAGAAGAAATATGTCTGCAGGAGGTAGAAACAAGAGTTTTAAAAGAAGAGGTTGCAGGATTTTTCTGTAGATAGTTACCAGTAGTAAATTGGTTTTAAACCAATAGATAAGTGGTAACAGTAGAAACCAGATCACTACTGACTACTCCACTCTGATACGCCATTTCTGACTTTGTACGTTTAGATTATGCTCAACTAGCAAAGTGTCAGAATCGTCACATTTCCTCAAACAACAGGCATCCGTTCAGAGATGGAAATAAATATTGAGAAGCGGCTTAGCGGTTTAACCACATAACTCTGACACGTCCCTCCAACTTCCTGTCTTTATTTCCTTTATGCTGTGTACAAAGCCATTAAAGATTAACTTTAAAAACATAATACCCTATCTCTCCATTTGTCTTGTGATTAGTACGTGGAAAACAATCATTAAAGCATATTGTGTGTCAGCCTCAACTTACTGTTAGGATCACTTAACACAGGTGGTTTTATGCACGCCACATGCTGCGCAGACCGCAGGGTCGGTAACATCGTCACAGATGCACCTTTGTATCCCTTTTTCAAGCAGCGGAGTATAAAACAGAGTCATGTGGGTGGGCTTTGGGGGTTTTGAAGGCTTTGGGGGTAAATTGGTTTGAATCTTCCTTAGACTAACAGTGCATCAAGTAAATATATTCTCCTTAGTTAATCCACACAGGGCAACTGTACGCCAAATTAGCCCTTTTCCAGCATTGTTCAACTTTACGTGCACTCAAGCTCCACGATCAGCTCTTTATCAGTAGGGTTTTCATGTGATTCTGCCCTGATGAGTATCTCTTAGAACAACTTAAAACGCTGACTGGCCTTTGAAAAGAAAGAAAACATGCAAATTGTTTCATTCTTTTTTGTACATCTTGTATAAAAAGAAATTATTCTGCAACTTCTTCCTGAGTTTTAAGGATGAAAACTATTTCTTTTCAAAAAAAACTTTTAGAAATTGCCCTTTGTAACCTAAGAAGGAATGAAACATGTTTAATTTCATAAACATGTAGGCTTCATAGGGAGAGTAGTTGAGCTGAAATCTAAAGCAAAAATAACAGCAAGTAGCTTGAGTGAAACTGTCAACCAATTTCTTTAACTACAGATCTGAAAACAAACGGCAGAGAACCGAGAAGCATCTTTCCACCGCTAAAAGTTTGCCATTTCTCTTACATATTTAGATGTACATACATAACTACAAAACTATATATTTCTTCCCAGCAACTGCATTTTCACAATTGGTGACTGTGGTTGCTTCGTCTACGACTTGTGGTCGTGGTGCACAAAGAGGATAGAAGTTGTTACGAAGTTGTCGAGCTTCAACCATGAGGTAAGTGTAAACTGCTCCATTTCTGTGAAAAGGTTACACCTCTTCCAAATAGGAAGTCACAATAAGACAGCAGTGTGAGGGGGGGAAATGTCTGCAAGGTCTGCTGAGAAATCTCTCTTAGCAAAAAATTTCAGAGATTTTTTTTTTTTCAAGCCCATACAAGATTTCTTCACTCTGGTTGTTAGTTGGTTTTGCTGCCAGACAACAGAGCACCAAACATTTTGTCTGTCAAAAAAAGTGTTGGGTGAAAGACAGATGTGATCATATATTTTATGTCTTTACATGCTGCATGGATTAATTATAGCACACCTGCCACAGACACCTCAAGTAATTCATTAGAAGCCACGATAAAAAGCTGTAAAACAAAAAAAAATCTGTCACATTTTCTGAATGTCAAGAGTCAAAAGAAAATTATTTCTGGAAAAAAAGCAAAGAGAAGCTCTATGCCAGCAAAAAAAAAAAAAAAATGCTCTAATCAGATGAGCTTTGGGGTCAAACACACAAAATGCCATAAGTGCTGAACACAACATCGCCTCCATAAAACAATACAGTGATCGAGACAGTGGCACTATTATTCTTTGGGGATTCTTGTCTTCACTAGGGACAGGAAGGAAACCGGTTTGACTTGTGTATGATGAAACGGTTCAGTCAAAGTCCAGACTAAAATAAAAAAAATAAAAAATTGATGTTCACAGACAGTCTCCAACAAATCTGAAACATCCAGCCATAAAGACTTAATAGCAGCAAAAGTTTCTGCTATGGTGTTCTAACTCAAGGGCTGGACTAAATACGAATAGATGACACACTTTTCTGAGTTTTATTTGTAAAACCTTTTGAGAACTATTTAATAATCCCCTCGCTTCATTATTGACTGTATGCTACTTTGTATTAAGTCTAACACAAAAAATCTCATTGGAATATACTGAAATATGTAGCTCTAAAGTAACACAAAAAAAATTAAAAATGATTGAATACTTTCCCAAGGCAGTGTATGAAACTGTTCAGACTTAATGGTTTTTCTCAGAAGTTCTCTTAGACATGTATATCACTGCGCCGACGCTGCCTGTTGAATTCCTCACTGATAACCAGCTGAATGCTTCCTGTACTCCGAGGCCCAGAGAATGCAGAGATAAGACAAGCTTTAAATTTGAATTAACCCTGTATTAAATGTGCATATGCTCGCAAAATAAATGCAAAAAAAAAAAAAAAGGGGGTAGTTTGAGCTATTAGAGATTTTAATAAATGCCATTGTGCAGTTTCTTGTAAAGATGATGAATTAAATAACCTGGATGAGTTGGTAAGTTGACACTGCATGACCTAATTATTCATTCTTCCAGAGAATCTCTGGCTCCTGATGCCAACAGACAGATTAGTGCAGAGCGCTGCAACCCGGGCGGAGAGCTGACTCAAATGAAAGATACGGTCACCGCAAAGAGGAGGGGGGTGAATAAAAAGACATACTGGTAATGACTGAGATGGCTGGGTTCACAAAACATCTCGCCAAGTTCATAAATCTAATCTAAAGCTTTAATGTCTGGAGAACTCCATCTCCGGACCGCACAGCTTTCAGCGAAATGACCGTCCTCTCTGACCCTCTGCTGCAGCAGTCCTGCACTGTTGGGATACATATGTGGAAAAGACAAATTCCCAGATTCAAGATGTGAGAAACTGCGAGGGAGGGGGGCATTCCAATCCTCAAGAGAATTTAATGTTTTCTAAATTTGGATGAGCTCAACTAACCTCTCACTTTTTCTCTCCATGTTTGAACCAAACAAGCTGTGACAGAAGCAAAAGTTTAACATCTGGCAAGCTAAACTAGAAAACGCCTTGGTACATCTTTTTTTCTACAGGTGCAGAAGCACAATATACAGTCCTATACATTAAATTGGACTATGCACTTCTATATATTTGTTCATCAGCTTAAAGTCTCTTTTGAAAACAGACATTAAACATATTGTGCTTTTTATTAAGCCCACAGTTCTGTATTAAAACATTTATATTTGTTCTCTGTATGGTCTTCAAAGCATCCTTTGGCTGTTTCTTTCACCCCAAAGACAAGCAGCCCATTATGTGTAATCTCTGTGATAGAGGCAGTTTACTGACATCGATTCAGCTTTCACACGGTCAGGTCACACAAGAGTATTTTTACCGTGTTAAAGCAAATTTTAAACCACAAACAGTTTACGACTCTGGCTTCTGATGTATGAAAACCTGAGAAGATACTCGAGTTCAAGAGCTCACATTGTATTTGAACTGCAAGGCCGTGGCTGATAGGACATGAGACACTACTGAGCTTAATAGAGACTGATTATGTTTAGTTGTTGCATAATAATGCTCCTTAAGGCTTTATTTAGGTGTGTAAAACAAACAAGGACAACCTCAAATTCTTGCAGGAGTTGTCATATGGATATAATTTAATCGGTCTCAATTGGTCTATTCTGCATTAGTTTGATTGTATATTCTACAGGTTCAGTCTTTAAATTTCACACGCAAGTCTCACTTGGTAAAAAATGCTCTAAAATCCAGTTCACAAAAATAATGAGGCTCCATTTTTTTCTTCTTTCAACATTTTGTTAGATTAAACCGAGTGGATCAGGTGTGAAGCTCAAGCACTCATCATCTACCCAAACATAGAAATGAGCCTGCTAAGAACAGCTGCATCAAGCAACCAGCAGCAGTCTGAAAACCAGGACATCCCTTTTGCATCGGGGAAGTTAAATGTGTGAACTGAATGCATCGTGTTCACTGTGCATAGAGTGCACCAAGTTCTAACTTGTTAGAGCTTCTGAAATTCTTAATAGCATGAAACATGAAAAAGCAGAAGTAAATCTATCGCAAAGTGACAACATGCACCGCCAGCTACGACTGTGGGAGAGGACGGATACATTTAAATTTACAAGATTTGTTTTACAAGATCGATTTTATGAAAAATATGAATTCATGCAAGGATTTAAGCATGGATAAATGTATGAATTAACTTTGTTTGGATTAAACTAAACTATAACAAAGCTTATATTAAGCAGACTGAAGGTATGCACTGCAGATTCTGGTCAGAAATATTAATGGAATACTAATTTGGGTGCTTAAAATTATTTATTTGATTCATAATTTTACAGTGGGTAGGCAAGTATAATGCATTTTAAAACAAGAACTGGGTTCAAAGGTTAAGCAGTTTTCTCTTCACAAATGAGAAATGCTTCAATCATGCAACAAGTCTCAAATATATGAAAATACTTCCCTTAAATGGGAGTGCATATAGCAACCATGGAGTCAGACGTCCATTGCAGACTAATTTTCAATAGGGTTGAGTTAAGCAATTTTAAAAGCTTAAGGTTAGTCTGCTTTTTCCATTAGGAAGTCAGTTTTAATGTGCATTTATGATCAATGTTTCCTTGAAAAAAACTCCATTGTTTCAGGCATCTAAACCAAACTGTCCTCAGAGAAAAAAAAATACTGGTTTGAATGTTGAGACAAAAAAAAAAAAAAAACAGGAACCACCAAGGTTCAAACCTGGCTTGACCCCCAGTGTCATTCTCCATAACAAAGCTACTTTGAAGGAAACAACATATAGGAGTGTGCCAATAAGGAAAGAAGCACCTCCACCACAAATTAATAACAACCATCACTGAGACTTGCAGATACTCACATGACAAGCCTAACATTTTCTACAGGAAGGTTCATGTTCAGAAGTGACAAACGTTGAGCTTTTTGGCCATAGTGACAAGGAGAAGATTTGAAGGCGTCAACCAGGAAAACCCTACACCATCCGTGAAGCACGATGGTGGCAGCATCATGCCTGTTGCAACTTTCAAAGGAGATTTTATTCCAAAAAGGTTGGGGAAGTATGTTTCTATTTAAGCGCTGCATGTACGATTTTGACTCTTTTTCGACCAGGAAAAACAGACAACCACACCGCTCCAGAAAACAAACAGCTTCAAATCAATTATTAAAGCCTCAAATCCGTGCTATATTCTTGTTGACAATTATAGTCAACAAACTAATAAAATTAAAAGTACATTTTTTTCTATTAACATGATAAAAAAAGTAAACTTCTCCAACAATATTAAAAAAAGCTTGGCTTGGGAAATAAGAAGCATTCAAGAGATCATAACTAGTGTGAAAAATTATCAGCGTACCATCCTTCCATCTGAAACATGACTCAAAAATTTGCATAATTCAACAATGGCCTCCGAATTTTACTCTTAGAGACCAAAAAAAAAAAGGAACTGGTTTGTTCATCTACTCAAGAGAAGTGTTTGTTTTAAACAACTTCAAAATATTAGAAAAGTAACTCAGTTCATTCACAGATGAATCCAAGAGTGCTGTGTGTACATACAT
>CAEFZY010070672.1:0-15454 GCA_903066815.1 Brachyrhaphis roseni
GCTAACATCCAGCTAGCTGCTCTGTGGCTAACATCCAGCTAGCTGCTCTGTGGCTAACATCCAGCTAGCTTGTTGGCAGCTAACATCCAGCTAGTTGCTCTGAGGCTAACGTCCAGCTAGTTGCTCTGTGGCTAACGTCCAGCTAGTTGCTCTGTGGCTAACATCCAGCTAGTTGCTCTGAGGCTAACATCCAGCTAGTTGCTCTGTGGCTAACATCCAGCTAGCTGCTCTGTGGCTAACATCCAGCTAGCTCCTCTGTGGCTCACATCCAGGTAGCTGCTTTGTGGCTAACATCCAGCTAGTTGCTCTGTGGCTAACATCCAGCTAGCTGCTCTGTGGCTAACATCCAGCTAGCTGCTCTGTGGCTAACATCCAGCTAGCTGCTCTGGGGCTAACATCCAGCCAGCTGCTCTGTGGCTAACATCCAGCCAGCTGCTCTGTGGCTAACATCCAGCCAGCTGCTCTGTGGCTAACATCCAGCTAGCTGCTCTGTGGCTAACATCCAGCTAGCTGCTCTGTGGCTAACATCCAGCTAGCTGGCGGTTGACTGATCTGGTTGTGTTGCAGCTGGAGGACTGCGCCCTGCAGGTGTCTCCCAGCGGGACGTACCTGGACCTGGACTCGTCTCTGGCGGAGCAGCGGGACGATCTGGACGCCTTCTACCAGGACCTGGCGTGAGTCTGAGCCCCGACCCCCGACCCTGGCTGCTGTGGTTCCAGAACCGGCACCGGGTTCTGACCGTGTCTCTGTTTCCACAGAAAGGGCAGGAAGCCGATCCTGGTCCTGAGGACGCAGCTCTCCGTGCGCGTTCACCTCATCCTGGGTAAATGTTTCCATCTGCTGACTCACAGGAAAGGCAGGCAGAGTTTCCTCTGACTCAGCCGGTTCTGTTGGGTCGCCTGGTTCTGGAGCCTCTGAGAGGGCTAAACCAAACCTCTGTTTCCATGGAAACCTGAGGACACAAGCCGACGTCTGCAGAACGGACCAGACCGCGTGTTCCTCTGCAGCCGGCCGGGTCCATCAGGACGGGTTCTGATTGTTCTGGTTTTGGTTGATATCTTTAGACAGAAATAATTGATCAGGGAGAAGATCAATCTTTTCATAGATTATCTGACATGGTTTTTTATGGAAGTTACAATCTGCAGCTTGTGATTTTAATGTTCATTATTTAAACCTTCATGATGAAACTTTTTATCAAAACGCTGCAGCTGATCTTCAATCAGGTTTAAATGTTCTTCAGTCTGACGGGTTCTTCTAACCGGGTCGAGGTTCTGGTTCTGGTTGTGTGTGTGTTTCTGCTCAGCGTGTTTTCTGTGTGTTTCCGTGGAGACCGAGGCTCGGCGCTGCGTTTTATTTTTAGCCTGTTATTTTCTGACCTTATCTGAGCCCAGAAGGCTGCTGCTCTCTTCCTGTTTGTGGCTTCAGTCTCCTCCAGCAGTTTGGATCAGAACCCGTTTGGATCAGAACCGTCCTGGTTTCTGGTGTTTTTTCTCCTCTCCGGTTTCCTCTCTGCTCTGTTTTTGTCTCAGTTGTTGTGTTTTTGCTCGACCCGGTTCAAGTTCTGGTTCTGGTCTGTTAGAACTTGTCAAACATCCGGGGGGAGGAGCTAAACGCTGGCGGCATGCAGCCGGGCCGGTTCTGCAGGTAGCTGACCCGTCTGGACCCGGAGGGGTTCTCTTTGTTTGCAGCAGCTTCGGTCCGTTGGGACAAAGTTTCCCAGAGTTCCTGCTGGCACAGCTGGGGCCGGCGCTTTCCCAGCATGCCTTGCCAGCCTGCAGGCGACTCGCTGAGGAGCTGACGCCAGAAACCACAGCGGTGCTTAGACCCAACAAAACCAGAACCACACACAGACAACAGCTGACCTCTGACCTTTAGGATGCTAGCTGGGCCTGTAGCGTCAGACATGGAGCTCCACCTCTGACCTCTGACCTCTGAACCTCAACATCTGATTAAAATTTGGATTAAAAACAAACAGGAAATTCTGGCCTGAAAAATCAAAATAAAATTAGAATAAATTTAATGTTAAACAAGATAAAATCTGAATATACATTATAATAATCACATAGCATAAAATCAAAATAGAATCAGAATAAAATCTAGACACAAACCAAAATTTTAAAAAGTCAGAAAATAAATGAGAGAAAATTGAATTAACCCAAAATCAGATGAAAGATTGAGATAAAAATGAAGGTAAAATGTCAGTAAAACTCCTTAGAAATGAAAACTATCTGGATAAAAAATGTTTTCCGGTTCATGATTTAATCTGAATTTGAAAAACAGATTTATAATTATAGATTTTTATTCATGTGGAGACAATCAGTGTGACCAGAATGAGTCTCAGTTCATTTCCATTCCTGCTGCTGGGAACACTGGGAATAACGGGCTCCAGTTTTAAGTAACTGGAAAGGACCAGATGAAGCTTTTCTTCTGCTGGATCTTTGCTTCATATGCTGCAGGGTGTGTGTGTGTGTGTGTGTGGAGGTGTGTGGTGGAAACCGGTTGATGACTCGCCGAGTCGGGCTGGTATTGAGGAAGAGGAGGGTTCCCAAAAACAATGAGTCGACAGCCTTGCGTTACCATGACAACACCATGTCCTGAATGAGTTTTGAATCCGGATCCTGTCCAGAATCCGGGTCGGTTTCCGGTCAGTGACCTGAAAACGTCCAGAGCTCCATCAGATGGCGGATGTTGTGCATCAGGTTTATGGGTGCTCCAGAAACAAGCGAATACAAAGGTTCCTGCTTGGGATTTCTGTAAAAAAAAAAAAAAAAGCTAAGATCTTTGTAATTAATAAATTGAGCTAAACTCCCAGCCCTAATATTGATATTCTGTTTCTGTTCTGGTATGGATGGAGCGACGGACCAGAACAATACTTTGGATCTCGATCCGTCTGGATCCGTCCTGAAACAAAGCGCAGACGCTCTGCTTCCTCTGCTGCTTCTCTTCCTGCTCGACTTGTTTTCCTTGTTTCCCTGCTGGAGATCCAGACGATTGATTATCAGCTGATCGGCCGTCAGCTGGAGACCGGTTTGCTGAAGCAGGGAGGCATCTGAAACATGCAGCGAGGAGCAACGGGGCAGCGCCCAGGAGACGCCGCCCTAATGGCCAAAATGTAGCGCCTTATGGTCTCCACCAGGGACAGCGTGGAGCTGAACGGCAGTGGGCCGAGGACTCCGCCTTGAGGAACGCCTCGTTGGTCTCTGCTCCGACTGGAAACCATCTGGACCCAGTTCTGCTGCTGAGACGGATTCAGAACCAGAACCGGTTCTGTTGGACCACATCACCGTTCCGACCAGAGAAACATGGAGGACGGTTCTGTCTGTACGGAACCGGACTCTGGCTCAGTTTGGACAAGGTTCACTCCCAGAGAGGGGTCAAAGGTTAAACAGCTCTTTCCTGGTGGCCTTCTCAGCCAGAATCCCGGTACCAGAACCAGCAGCTGTGGTCCAGTTCCTCCGGGTGAATTCGTGCTGCTCGACTCAAACAGGAAATGCCTCAGTGGGTTTATCAGCCTCACTTCCTGTTGAGGATAAACAAAACAAAGGTTCTGTTCTGCAGGTCGGATCCGGATCCGCTCGTCAGCTGCAGATAATAATCCTGATGAATCTCTGCTTGTTGAAGCTCTGGACCTGCAGAAGTTTGGAGGTTCTGTTCGGGTCGGTTCTGTTCCAGATGAGGGAATATTGCAAAAAAAATTACAAAGTAATATTTCATATTCTCAGTTTGAACATAAAATATGTTTTTGTGGAGAATTCAGCCAAATGTGGTTCTGGTTCTGATCAAACGGGTCCTCTGACCTTCAGAGTCCTTCACTTAGCTGCTCATCATCCTCATCTTCCTCAGCTGATGGCGGGAAACAGCTGCCAGTCAGCATGAGCCACCTTCAGCACGCAGGAAGTGATGTCAGCACGCAGGAAGTGATGTCAGTGGAGGAAAGGAAACTGCAGCTTGTTCCTTTTTTGGTTCTGGATGACCAGCTGGAGTTCTGCTATGTCTGGATCAGATACCATACCAACTTTATTTATAAAGCACTTTTTACACCAACAGGACCAAAGTGCTGTACACAATCATAAAATATAATGCAATATAGAAAAGATCAAATATAAAATGCATATTAATATACAGATTCAATAAAACAAAGTGAAACATCTCAGATTGTGCCAAACGCCAAAGAGAAAATCTGGGAAACTCCTCCTGCTCCTTGGCAACGTTTGGACCCGGCTCCTCATCAGAACCTCTCCTGCTCCATCTCTGCATGTCGGCGCCTGTTGCTGCAGTTTCATCATCCTCGTCTTCATCATGTCGACTCCTGCTCCGCAGCTTCTCAGGAAGTGTCGTGTTTGGACGAGATCTAAACCAACTTCAGTTTCACAACAACCAGAACCGCAGAACCGGGACAGCGGCAGAACCTCTGCTAGTTCTGCACATGGACCGGACCGGATCAGACCGGACCTGTGTGTCTGCAGCAGCTGTTTCACCCAGACCGACTCATAGAATCGTTCTGACATTAAAACCAAATAAATTGAAACGATTTGAAGGAGCTGCCAGCTGTTTGTCCTCCTCAAATATCAAATTCCATATTTTATCCAGCAGAAAAACAGTCATGCAGTAAATCGATAAATAAAAACAACTAAAATAAAAGGCACATAAACTTTCACTCATAAGCCTTGTAAAAGTTTGTAAAAAAACAAAAAAAACATTAAATTTTTTTTGTAATGTTGTAAATTTACCAAATAGTTAATCTGAAAAATGGTTTTTTGTTTTAAAACAACAGAAAATAGTAGCCATGAACACTGAGATAGAAACAGGAAGTTCTGCAGATTGTTTGCAGCAGTGGGTGGAGCTCCAGAGCTCCTCCTCCATCTTGATTGGTTGCTGAGGTTGGAGGCGGCCCATAAAGGTCACTGAACTTGATCTGAACCGACCACCTGGCTGTGACATCACTTTCTGTCTCTTCTTGGTTTCCAGAGAAGTTGTACAACTCCAAAGGCCCAGAGTTGAGGCGCTGTCTGTTCTCCCTCAAGCAGCTCTTCCAGGTAACCGCCTGCAGATTCACCTGAGTTACGACCCGACTTCCTGTAGTCCATACTGCATTTCCCAGCATGCAGCGATGCTGGTCCTCTCCTGCAGCTCCTCCTGCAGCTGGTAGAGGGCGCACTCAGCTGGGAGCTGCTCAGCTGCAGCATGGAGCATTCTCCTTCTGCTGCTCCTCCACCTGAACAGCTCCACCTGCTGGATGAGGAGCTCAGCGGCTGCAGGAGACGATCTGCAGAGCAGTGAAACGGCTAGTCTGGTGGAGGTCAGAGGTCATCCTGGAACTGCTGCCTTCCAGAATGAACTCAGGGAAAACCCTCTTGACATGATGATGATGATGAAGATGGTCTGTGTCTCCAGGACGATAAGGATCTGGTCCCAGAGTTCATAGCATCTGAAGGGTTGGCGTGTTTCATCAAGGTTGGAGCCGAAGCCGACCACAACTACCAGAACTACATCCTGAGAGGTAATGCTCCGCCCCCTGACACGTGACCCCGCCCCCTGACCCATGGTCCCGCCCCCTGACACGTGACCCTGACCCATGGCCCCGCCCCCTGACACGTCTCCGACTCCTGGCTAAAAATACTTTTTTTCATACCAAATCCGATTTACAGGTTTAATTGATTTTAATTCTTGTTTTCTCTTCTAAAAAATACATTCTAAAAAAGCCCATCCTGTGAGTTGTCTGATGAAGTATTACATCCAGACTGTGAGAAGTTTTCTTTAATTACAAGAAAAACACTTGAAAATTCAGATAGAAAACTTGTAGTGAGCAGCTCAGTGTGATTCTTTGTTGCCTTTGTTTTAAAGTTGCTGCTGATGATAACCTGATGCTGATTAGTTAAAAGATGAAGAATTTTCTTATCTGTAAAACTGAGACAAAAGTAACTCCACAAGATGCTCAGCATTCCTCATTTTAATGTAACTTTTTTCATTTTCTCATTAAAATTCATTAAATTACCAATTAATTCTCCTTACATTTCAACTTTATTCTTGTGATTTAAAGAATAAATAAATCAAGGTCCAAATAACCAGAAGCTGTAAAACACGCTTATTAAACAAGATGGCAGCCCTGGGCGTGATGACATCACTCTGAACTACATAAACCAAAGAAGCGCATTGGTGGGAAAAAACAGATTAATTAGTTCATTAATATATCAATGTGTTTCAGAGATGGAAACTGTTCCATACGTCTCTGCTGTTGTGTTTGGTTCTGATATAAATGGATCGCTGTTTTAGTCTCAGTCAGATGGGCGTCCTCGTCCCACAGGACGGAAACTTTGCTCTTCACACGTCCAGAGAAGCCGCAGAGCGCAGCCTCAGATTATAGCCTAGAGGCTGAGACTGTGGAGACTCATCTGTCTTCCTGTCTGTCCCTCCGTCTCCCCCCCCATCCAGCTCTCAGCCAGATCATGCTGTTTGTGGACGGGATGAACGGCATGATCCACCACCCAGAGACGCTGCAGTGGCTCTACACGCTGACAGGAAGTGTGGTGAGTCAGAACCCAAAATCAACCTGAGACGCCTAATCAGCAGAGTGGTGGCGCCCCCTGCTGGTCAGACAGTGACTCTGCTCCTTCTGTCTCCAGTCTCGCCTGCTGGTGAAAACGGCTCTGAAGCTCCTCATTGTGTTTGTGGAGTACGCCGAGTCCAACAGTCCTCTGTTGATCAGCGCCGTGACAACAGTGGACGCAAAGAGAGGTACACACACACATAGAGACAGAGAGACACACACACAGAGACAGACACACACACACAGAGACAGAGAGAGACACACAAAGAGACAGACACACACACAGAGAGACAGAGAGAGACACACATAGAGACAGAGAGACACACACAGAGACAGAGAGAGACACACACACAGAGACAGACACACACACAGAGAGACAGAGAGAGACACACATAGAGACAGAGAGACACACACAAAGAGACAGAGAGACACACACAGAGACAGAGAGAGACACACAAAGAGACAGAGAGACACACACAGAGACAGAGAGAGACACACACACAGAGAGACAGAGAGAGACACACATAGAGACAGAGAGACACACACAAAGAGACAGAGAGACACACATACAGAGACAGACACACACACACAGAGACAGAGAGAGACACACATAGAGACACACACATAGAGACAGAGAGACACACACACAGAGACAGACACACACACATACAGACAGAGAGAGACACACAAAGAGACAGAGAGAGACACACACACAGAGACAGACACACACAGACAGAGAGAGACACACATACAGACAGAGAGAGACACACACACAGAGACACACCGACACACATAGAGACAGACAGACACACACAGAGACAGACACACACACATAGAGACAGAGAGAGACACACATAGAGACACACACATAGAGACAGAGAGACACACACAGAGACAGACACACACACACACACAGACAGAGAGACACACACAGAGACAGAGAGACACACATAGAGACAGAGAGACACACACAGAGACAGAGAGACACACATAGAGACACACACATAGAGACAGAGACACACACACAGAGACAGAGAGAGACACATAGAGACACACACATAGAGACAGAGACACACACACAGAGACAGAGAGACACACATAGAGACACACACATAGAGACAGAGACACACACACAGAGACAGAGAGAGACACATAGAGACACACACATAGAGACAGAGACACACACACAGAGACAGAGAGACACACATAGAGACACACACATAGAGACAGAGACACACACACAGAGACAGAGAGAGACACACATACAGACAGAGAGAGACACACACACAGACACACACCGACACGCATAGAGACAGACAGACACACACAGAGACAGACACACACACATAGAGACAGAGAGAGACACACATAGAGACACACACATAGAGACAGAGAGACACACACATAGAGACAGAGAGACACACACACAGAGACAGACACACACACACAGAGACAGAGAGACACACATAGAGACAGACACACACACACACAGACAGAGAGACACACATAGAGACAGAGAGACACACACAAAGAGACAGACACACACACATAGAGACAGAGAGACACACACAAAGAGACAGACACACACACATACAGACAGAGAGACACACACATAGAGACAGAGACACACACACACAGAGACAGAGAGAGACACACACACAGAGACAGACACACACACACAGAGACAGAGAGACACACATAGAGACACACACATAGAGACAGAGACACACACAAAGAGACACAGAGACACACACACAGAGACAGAGACACACACACACAGAGACAGACACACACACATAGAAACAGAGAGACACACATAGAGACACACACATAGAGACAGAGAGAGACACACACACAGAGACAGACACACACACACAGAGACAGACACACACACACAGAGACAGACACACACAAAGAGACAGAGAGACACACACATAGAGACAGAGACACACACACACAGAGACAGAGAGAGACACACATAGAGACAGAGAGACACACAAAGAGACAGACACACACACATACAGACAGAGAGACACACACAGAGACAGAGAGACACACACATAGAGACAGAGAGACACACAAAGAGACAGAGAGACACACACAGAGACAGAGAGACACACACAGAGACAGAGAGACACACACATAGAGACAGAGAGACACACATAGAGACAGAGAGACACACAGAGACAGACACACACACATAGAGACAGAGAGACACACAAAGAGACAGAGAGACACACACATAGAGACAGAGAGACACACATAGAGACAGAGAGACACACACATAGAGACAGAGAGACACACACATAGAGACAGAGACACACACATAGAGACAGAGAGACACACACAGAGACAGAGAGACACACACACAGGGCTCCAACCTAATAGGTGGATGAGGCCCAGACTCCCTCCCAGGTGTGGTGGTGGGGGCTGTTGCTATGGTTACCACTGTGTGTGCTGTAGGTGTGAAGCCCTGGATGAACCTGATGAACGTTCTGGAGGAGAAGAATGGCGCCGACACAGAGCTGTTGGTCTTCACCATGACGCTCATCAACAAGGTACCGTCCCAACCAGAACCAGAACTGACCCGTCAGAGACCAGAACCAGACCTGACAGAGACCAGGTCCAGACCCGTCAGAGACCAGAACCAGACCCGTCAGAGACCAGAACCAGACCTGACAAAGACCAGAACCAGACCCGTCAGAGACCAGAACCAGAACCATCAGAGACCAGAACCAGCCTCTGTCGGCTCATTCCCTGTGTGGTTCCGGTCCAGATTCTGGCGGTGCTGCCGGACCAGGACTCGTTCTACGACGTGACGGACTGTCTGGAGCGTCTGGGCATGGAGGCCGTGGTCCGGAAACACCTGAGCAGCAAGGGGGCGGAGCCTGACCTCAAGGCCCAGTTCTCCACCTATGAGGTACCGTTGCCGAGGTCACGTCACCGTTCCGCTTCCAGCCCGCCGACACGGCGCCGCCTGCTGTCCTCACGGTCTCCCGTCCTCCAGGCGGCTCTGCGGCACGAGGACGGAGACGTGGATGACTCCGCTCCCCTCCTCCGGAAGGAGAGGAGAAAGATGGCCGCCGGACACCAGGAGGGCAGGAGGAGCCGCCGCTCCAGTCAAAATCTGCCGGACTTGCTGTCCCCCACCCCGTCCACGCCTGTCCTCTCCCCGTCCTCCACCATATCCTCGCCCACGCTGGACAGCACCGCCTCGTCGCCGCTGTCCTCTGAACCCGGAAGCTCCGCCTCCAGCCCCTCCGGGTCCCCTCGGGACTCGCCGCTGCCCCCCCATGCTGGACCCGGCGGCGATGCGTCCGCCGAGCTGGAGACGAAGACGCCGTCCAGTCCGTAAGTCCACAGACTGGCAGCTGGTGCTGTTGGGTTGTCTCTGTCCAGCAGTTTTGGACCATGTTCTGGTTCTGTCCCAGTTTGGAGACGAGTGACTCCAGTCAGCAGAAATGTTTGTCCTCTATGTTTGGTAGCAGACACCAGTTCAGACCTGCACCGTTGCCAAGGCAACCCACTACTGAGTCTCGCTCAGGTCCGGGTCTAAGCCTTTAGAACCTTCGGTCCTCAGCCTGTCTCTGGGTCCGGCACCGGGTCCTCAGGTTCTGAGCAGGAACCGGTCCGTTCTCTCATGCTGGACATCCTGGAGTTGCTAGTTTTAGTTGTAGTTTGGATTTTTTATACTTTACAGGATTTAAAAAGGTCAAATATTGTGTTGCGATTATGTTTGCATAGAATCTGCAGAAATCATTTAGGTCATTTGCCGTTTTCTCTGTCGCCACTCGGCGGACTAGCGTAGCCGTAATGGAGCGCCGTAATTTGCCAACAGTTGACGTAAACTGCTTGAGTGGGAAGAAATCAGTTCCACGTCTCATCGAAAGGCTAAAAAAAGATTCATAAACACTAAATGAAGGATGTTGCATCTACAGTACGCTTTAGTGTGTTTTAGAAACGCATGATGTAATTCCAGTTAGTTCATTTTTTTCCCCCAATAATTACTTATATTATTTCAATTAACAAAATTGTTTTTTCAATTTCAGTTTTTTTTATTTTGTTAGTTTTAGTAAACTATAATGGCTATAGTTACTATAGTTCTGGTTCCTCTCGGCCCGGTCTATCATCATGTTCCTGACAGGTGAACAGGAAGTTACCTGGGACACCACGTGCCTCGCCTGCAGACCTGTCCTCTGTCTCTGGGTGTCCTCCTGTTGGTCTCTGTCCTCTGTCTCCTCTAATCCGCCATGTTTCCCTCCCTCTCTTCTGTCTCGCTGCGGTTGCGCCCATCGGCCACCAGGAGTCGCTCTTTTCTCAGCCACCACATGTCGGCTCTGGGTCTGTGCAGGAAGTCCCGCCTCTTCTCTAAAACCAGCTCCATCTCTGAGGAGCCTCCACCTGGCTGCAGGTCTGTACCTCCCGACTGACCTTTGACCTGCCTCCTGTCAGCAGACCCTGCAGCGACCCCTGCAGGCTGATCAGGACTCTGCAGTTCAATAAAAAGTGAGAAGTTGGTCCTGGAGGGAGAATAACACACAGGGCTTTATCTTCTGGGATCAGACGAGGTTTAGAGCGTTTTATCTGGACTGGGTCGGGTCCTGAGAGGTTCTATTCAGGTTTTATTTAGTTAAAATCAGGTTTTAATCTGGAAACAGCAAAAAAACAGAACCAGACAGCTGCAGCAGATCTGGCAGTAACCAAATCTATAACGCAAACTCTTCATCATCTCTTTATGTGCTTGGCTTAGTCTCTCTGTGTGTGTGTGTGTGGGGGTGTGTGTGTGTGTGTCCTGCAGCTCGTCTTCATCGGACCTCTCGCCTCCGGATCCGTCCCAGCAGAACTCAGATCAGCTGGTCAGAGTAGAGTCCAAACCTCGTCAGAAGTGAGTAAACTGACGTTTTTCCATCATGTTTTAAGTTCTGACTGGTTTCTGGAACTGGTGGGACTGGAGTCCTCCCAGTTCAACCAGACTGGAGACGTTCTGCCTGACATCAGGGAGTCTCTCTGTCTGAAATTATTTAGAGAAATCTTCTTCTAGATCAGATCTTTGTCCTCTCTTGAAAAATACTGGATAAATTTGGGATTTTTTTATTTTTCTGTTGCTCGGTTCTGTTGATGGTTCTGGATTGGTTCTGTTGTCAGCTCTTGCACTCTTCAGACACTCTTTTTTCCCCAGAGTGTCTGAAACTGTCCTCCTCTTTCTCTAAATCTTTGGTTTTAGATTTTGTCCTGAATTTTTCTGATAAGTTTTTAATTCTAGGAAAATATTTTTGGAATGTTTCAGGACAACATTTGACAAACTCCATGTCTGGTTAATTTCTTAAAGATTTTCTGGGATCCTCTGTAGACTTAAAATTGGCTTCATGCTCACTGTTTATCTGGATTTCTTGATTCTAGATTCTTTTCTGGAACTATTTGTTTATCTTATTTTTTAATTTTTATTATCAAATAAATTTATTTTTTCTGTAGGCAGTGGTGGACATTCTGTTCTGCTGATATCTGAGCTAATTAGCTTAGCGCTTTAGCATTTTTGATCATTTGAAAACATTTAGCACACTCAGCTTCACCTAAATGAATTTTTTCAAATAAATCCTAAAGTGCTAATTTGCTGCATGTTTTGTGAATGTTTGGCAGAATAAAATGTGTTGAAGTCGAAACAAACACTAAATAAATAAAACCCTAGCATGAACAAAACGCCGGGCTTTGATCATGCTAGTGTTTTGAGCGATCCTCACATCCACATGGTGGGTATCAACATGGATGAAGTTAGCGCTTTAGCATTAGCTTCTTCTAAAAACATTACTGGTGTAGAGCTTCAGCAATAACGAAGCTGATGTTTCTGGCTCTTCTTCAGCATTAGCGTAGCTAGCTATGTAGCTAGCAGTGCCCACCAATGCCTGGAGGATATTTTCTCTACTTTCTTCTCGTTGGCTCCTTTGTGTTGCAGTTTGTTTTCTTGTAACTCTTCAGATTGTTTTCTGGAAAATGTTCTAATGTTTTTTTGTTCTTTTCATATTTTTTCTAGATATTTTCAAGATGTTGAGAAATGGAGGAACTTCCTAGAATGTTGATGAATAATTTCCTTATTATTTTTAGTTTACGATGGTCGGGTATTTCAAGTTAAATATTGTTCTTTAATTGTTATGGATCTTTTTAAGTATTTCTGTAAATGGGGCCAATCACCAATAATTCAGACTTTTTCTCTGAATTTAAACAGTTTTTTCTCTGATCAGAGACATTTGGGAGCAAACAGCTTCAGCGATGATTCGAGTTGTAAAGACGTAGAGCCATCTTTCAGGAGGAACGTATTAGATTTAAGTGATTTTTTTTTCTTTTTCTGGCACTAATCGTCCTCCGTAAAACTGAATGAATTTATTTATTACATTTTTATTGTAGATTATTGTAATGTCTTGGTATAAAATCGTTTCAGTTTTTTAGATGGATTAAATGTTTGACAGGAAGTTGGCTCCGCCCCCAGCATCAGTTCAGCCAATCACAGGGCTTCCTGCAGCAGCCCCTCTCTCCGTCAGTGTTTTAATGGTTTCTCCTCCTCTTTCTCCTCTTCCTCTCCTCCATTCTGTTCGTCTGCTCCCTCGTTCCTCCAGCTCACTGGAGGCTGAGCAGGAAGTCTTCTGGTGAGTATTCTTCATCCTCCTCCTCTTCCTCTTGGCGCTCAGCTGCATTGATCCGCCGGTTTCAGGTCCAGTTCAGGTGTTTCCACATTAACTCTGGAGTCAGAAACGTTTCGAACCTTTTGGACCCGACTAATCCACCCTGCGGTTTTGTCTCATCATGTTCTTCCTCCATCTTTGTTTTTGCTGTCATTCGGTTCTGATCCGGTGGGGGCAGAACCTTCAAGTCCAGTTCCTCTTGTCTGGGTTCTGTGGGTCTGTGAGGAGTTTGTCATGCAGCTGAGCCGGTTCTGTCGGGTCGGGTCCGGTTGTGTGACGTGTGTGTGTCGTGTCTCTGCAGCCCAGAGGACTTTGATGTGAATCTGAACAAGCCGGTTCTGAAGAAGTTCCAGTAAGTACCGCCGCAGCCCCACTGCATGCTGGGAGCTGCAGAGAGGCCTGCGGTTCTGTTGGGCCTTGCACGGTGTGGTTCTGGTTCTGGTTCTGGTGACGTTTGGGTTCACAGGAAGCGGATCACTTTCCCTGACACTGTAAAAACACAAAGTCTGTTTGGTTTAGTTTCTACAGAAATGAAATAAAAACTAATAATCAGATTTTGAAGATTAAATCAATAATTAATATTGATAAAAAGTTGCGGCTCTTCTGGCATCAGAAAAACGTTTTACTATGAGTGAATGATCTGGAACTTTTTATTGATTATTGATTTCATCTCCGATATCTGATTAGTTATCAATTAGTTTATCTCATTTCTGGTGAGCTAGAAATCGGACCAAAGCATTCGGCTGTGTGTGTGTGTGTGTGTGGCGTGTGTCCTGGTTCTGGTCCAGCTCTGCTGTCTCTGTGGTTCCCATCAGAACCATAGAAACTCCTAAACTGGATCAGAACCGGACCGGAGCCACATTCAGAACCGCCACTGCAAAGTGCTGGCCCGGTCCAAACATTCAGCTGGAGGAAAGGTTCTGGGTTCTGTTCAGCTGCCTAATCGGATCAGCTGGACCCAACAGAACCTTATCGCAGATAATGAGATGCTGACCGGTTTGACTGTCAGGCTGACTAACAGAACCGGGTCAGGAACGTCTGGGTCCAGTCTGACTGCGCCGATCAGAGTGATGGTGGTGGTGGGTCGTGTCTGGAGTTAGTGTCGGGTTGATTCTGGTTGCATTGAAGGTCCAATCTGATTTGCTGTCATGTTCTGGACTCAAACCAACAGCGTGACCTTTGACCTGCAGCAGCTCAAGGTGTTCGATCCGAGGGCCTTCATGAGGTCATGTGATCCCGCCTAGCAGATCAGCCGACCAGAGAGCAGAGTAGGCTCGGTTCTGGAGGAACTGGACCTGACGGTTCTGTTTCCATCCTGCAGCCGTTCGCTGGAGGCTGGGTTTAATTGGGATGAGTGATGCTGCGGGCTGCTACAGCTTCAGCGGGAATCGCCATAGCAACCACCATGAGGGTTGCTTCCTTCCTGTTGCTGATGTTGCCCCAGATGGTTCTGCAGTGAGTCCGGTCCAGATGGTTCTGGAGGATGACTCTAATAAAGACCCTCAGCCACCTGGCTGAAACTCATTAGCAGCTCCTCTGTTAGCCGACCAGGTGAATCCTGATCAGCTGAGAGGAGTTCTGGACTGACTGGACCGGTGTCGGTTCTGGATATCCGAAACTGGAGAATCACAGATCTTTGAGCTCAGTTCAGAAAACTGATCAAAACATCAAAAATGTGATTAGATTCAGACTGTTGGTTTGAGTCTCACCTGGTCTCACCTGGTCCCACCTGGATTCACCTGGTCTCACCTGGCCTCACCTGGTCCCACCTGGTCCCACCTGGTCTCACCTGGTCCCACCTGGTTTCACCTGGTCCCACCTGGTTTCACCTGGTCTCACCTGGTCCCACCTGGATTCACCTGGTTTCACCTGGTCCCACCTGGTTTCACCTGGTCTCACCTGGCCTCACCTGGTCCCACCTGGTCTCACCTGGTCTCACCTGGTCCCACCTGGTCCCACCTGGTTTCACCTGGTCCCACCTGGTTTCACCTGGTCCCACCTGGTTTCACCTGGTCTCACCTGGTCCCACCTGGTTTCACCTGGTTTCACCTGGTCTCACCTGGTCCCACCTGGTTTCACCTGGTCTCACCTGGTCCCACCTGGTTTCACCTGGTCCCACCTGGTTTCACCAGGTCCCACCTGGTCCCACCTGGATTCACCTGGTTTCACCTGGTCCCACCTGGTTTCACCAGGTCCCACCTGGTCCCACCTGGATTCACCTGGTTTCACCTGG
>CAEFZY010070675.1:0-23942 GCA_903066815.1 Brachyrhaphis roseni
TGTCAACTTTGTATTAAAAGTGTCATGATTTACCGAATGACACTTTATGACAACAGTCATAAATATTCATGAAGACTTACTCATGTTCATGACAGGTGTTATGTCATGTTTATGACGGTGTCATGACAGTCTTATACACAACCCATCAAATAAAGTGTTACCTTTTTTTCTATAACTAATCAAAATACTTAAGAAGAGAAATAAACAAAAAGGTAACAATTCATGCATATGAAGTAAGCGGTTTGTTTAAGGACACAGAACGGAAGTTTCTTTGTTTTGGACGTAGATGTAAATTGAGCTGGAGTTGTGTGAGATTATTTTCAGAGGAATGTTTGTATGTGAAGCCTCTCAACGCCTACATATGAATCATTCTGCCCTGAACGGCATCCAGCTGTTCAATCATGAGATTTTAAGATACTGTTTATCTACTGTAGAATGTTCTGTACTCATTTTACTATTCCACATTTCTAATTTTTTAATCACACGCTTCACTCCCATGAACAGCTCAGGCTAAACAAACGAATGATAAGGACACTGTGAAAGTTCAAAATAGAATACATTTATAAAAAAAAAAAAAAAAAAACTTGGTGAATGTACAAAAGTTAAAAAGTGAAGCAAAATAAGTGTCTAAGTTTGGTGTCAGATGTTGTGGAAAAAATTATTTTACCAAGCACTGTCAGGTGAAATCATTAAATTATGTTTATTCATATATTGTCCACAGTACAGAGAGCTTGTTGGACAATCAATAATGAAGCAGGTCTGGATGAAAAGCTCTGCCAGACAGAGACAACACTTGAGTTTTATACCAAGGATAAGAAATAAAAACAAGAGGCGAGACAGTCTGGTTCTGATGCAGCTGTAGGAAACAACTTCCAACCTTCTACATGCAACCCAAATAGTTCTTTTGGTGAGAGTTCACAAGCATTTAACATAACATGATCAGCAGATGTTAACTTGTAGTAATTACCACACAGACATTAATTAGGACCTTTTCTAACAACCGTAACTCTGCCTTTGAGCGTAGTTACAGAACAAGCCAACTTTCCACCTCTAAGCAGTAGAACTGTTTTGAGAGTGGTATAATAACATGTTGATCTCAATGTACGAAACAAACTACAGCGGCGTCGAAAATGTTTCCAGTTTTACATAATTTCCTTATTTGATTCCCTACGTTGCTTGAAGCTAACTGGAGCTGCTAAAGTCTTAACCCTTGATCTCATCCCCGTCACGCTCCCACACCTCCATTTTACCATTTTGGATTATTCTGTCTTTTGTATTCTTTTATCTTTTTCTCCCTCTCTGAATTTCCCAGGTCTCTCTTTTGTCCCTTGAAGTGAACGCCTCTTGTGCCAGCAATATTCCACACATGATAGTAGATCATAAAGAATCTCATATTTCGTGATAAGATTCGGATTTGAGGCTGGCGTTCTCCTGAGCCAGAAATTGTTTTGTACATGGGGCTTTTTTTTTTTTTCTTCCCCCACCTCCTGCAGATCTCTGGGCTGTGAGTAAAATCAATTGGCTTGTAGCAGAAAGAGAATAAAGTGTGACACTGTGTGGATTTAGCATAATGTAAACCCATTCCGCTTCACTGAAATTCTCATTAGATAAACCTCAATTTAACTGGAAGGTACGTTATGGATAAATGTCTTACTTAAGAAAAGATTTCTAGCAGAAGCTGGAGGCCCCCGGACAAGATTTCTAAATGGTCAATAAGTCTTTTTCAATATAGGAAAGGCGTAGCGTCTTGTTTAAAAAGTTAGATATAGACAAGAAAGTCATGTTCAGTGCTTAAGAGCTGATATTGGAATGTCAAAAGCTTAAACTAAGTCGGACAGGATAAAAACACAACCTTAGGATTTAGTTTGAAGCTGCCTAGTTCTGATTTTTTTTATATATATATTCCTGTAGTCTGACACTTTTCCAGCTTAGAGTAGTTTATCAAACCTTCCTCATCTATTAATTCAGTTGGCTTAACTTAATAAAAGAACAAGGAAAAGTGCTTTATGGTAAACTTTATGTTTATCCAGGTGGCTACATGTTAGCATGTTCATTTACCTTGAAATTTTCTTAACAGACCAAAACAAAGTTATGCTGCATATATGCGAAGAGGAAGGAAGACGTCTGTTTTTATGTTGTTGTTTTTTTAAGTAAACTTTGTTTACTTAAAAAAAAGTTTTGAAATGGGCTTTCTCAATTTAACTATTTTTATATGGTTAAAATAGTTAAATAACAAACTTCAGATAGACTTTCACAAGATAACAAGCACATAAATACTAGATATAATCACCTGGTATGTCTGTATTGGTGTCGGTATCAGTATTGCTGACAGTGTCAATACTGTATACAGTGTCATACATGTATAACAAAATACATGTATGATATCATATTATCATTCATGTAATATGATATCGGTAAATATATCAGGTACCATATCGGTCCAAATTTCCATATCGGTGCATACCTAATAATTCTTCTTCTGTAGCCTAGTAAATTAACCTGAAACAATAACTGTTCATTCTTAGGTGAACCTGGAGAAAAATTACAAAAATATCTGACCTTATATTCAATGTAAACATTACAATAAAAAGCAGCAATCTCTCAAAGACAGGTAAATAAATGTTTGCAGACTACTCCAGTACTTAGTTTTTGTCTTCTTCGTTCTCAGTCAATCAATAGATGACTTCTCATTCTGAACAGCCTTTTTTTTATAGTTTTGGTCTCCATGTGATCTTTGGCATCTTTGTTACACACAGAGACACACACTTCAGCTATGTGCACGGTTCTATCCACCGCCCATTTGTTGTGACATGGACGGTATGAAGGACTTTTATTTGTCCGGTTTGTCCGACAGAACATGAAAAGTGGGCATGTTCTGTGTGACATTTGGTCAGGACATTTGGTCACCCTAAATAAATCTGACTTACAAGTAATCTCAGTGTGATGTTCTGTGAAGGTCTCAGAGATTTTGTTTGGAGAACATCCGTAAATCATCAGCATGCTGCTGATGATTTATCCAACACACAGTTTAAGGAAATAGTTGTGAAGACGTTTATAGCAGGGTCAGGTTATAAAACAAACGTGTTTTATAACCTGTGAAGATCTCACAGAGCTCTGATCAAATAGTAAATTAAATGTACTAAGACATGACAATGTACCTGCACGGGTTGGAGTCATTCACTTTTGTCCTTTCATTTAGTATATCTATCATATAAACACTCAATATAATACAATGTTGTAATGTGACGTGGAAAAGTTCAATGGGTATCATTGCTAAGGTATTGTAGATCTTGTGTTAGGTTTTTCTCTTTTTTTTTAGTACAATACTATTCATTTGAAACACAAATCATACCTCAGAAATGGACATTTATCAGCTCATACAGGCTTTCCCTGTAGAAAAGATGTTGGAGTTTGAATCAAGCTTGCCTTACCACACCCCAAATGCGGCTGCGATGAAAAGAGGTGGAAATTTATGCATTGCGAAGGCGCTGTTTTGCTATCTGCAAGTCTTGTTTTTAACAGATATTTTGACAGATATTTCATAAAACCTCACAAAACTGTCAGCTTGTGAAAAAGGGAGCATAAAATTTGTCCTTTAAGACAAGACCGAAAAGAAATACTCTTATTCTTGTAGCAAACTCTTTGACAGGAACACGCCAGCGTTGTTGTCCATGGTGAATCAAGTTTTATATCAACATACACGGCAAAGTCAACGTCTTAAAGGACGTTTACGACAACCAAATTGGACAGGCCAAAAGACTGAGCTATTGAACAACAATGACAAAACGTTTGAAAGAGTGAAGATGCTTTCTGACTAGAAACCAGGAGACCAGCTGTTCATCATGGAGGTTTACTATCATTCTAAGGGTAAACCTCCTAAAATGGCCGCCACCTATTCGTGGTTTAATATTCGCGAATTCACCTATTGTGGATTTTTCTGTGGAACATGGCTCTAAATTATTCATGTAAAATTTGCCTACGTACTGATTTTTCCAAAGAGCGTTTCTAAGACAACCTAAAGAAAATTGAGCTTGGGAAGCTGAAATGCTACTTGACACTGACTGCAACTTTAATGCTTTCAGATATTTATGTACAACTTTTACATGAGTTCTGCATTTTCTGATGAGAGATTGAATGTCTACCCAGAATTTATTCAAGTATCAATGAAGCTGTATGTATAATTCTCACCCGGTGTGGGTGAGAGCTGAAACGATTAATCAGATTCCTCAGATTAATCACGATTAGTCGCTATTAATAGTGATTACTCAATGATCGAAATAGCCGTCAACTAATTTAGTTATCAATTAACTGGAGTAAATATATTTAAAAACGAGCATTTGCTGAAACAACGTAATTGTACAACATACATATATATATATATATATATATATATATATATTGCACTTCAGGCAATACAATATTTATTTTCTTATGTAAAAAAAGAAATTGAATTGTTAATTTGCATCTTCTGATGTATTTATAATATTGTACAAAAAGACTTTATTGGGTAAACGAAAACTGCAGATTTTGCCGATTTAAAAAAAAGTCTGATTAATCAATAGGATAATCGATTACTAAAATAATTATTTTAATAATAAAATAACAATTATTTTATTTTTGTTGAGTTGTAATTTAACTTAAATAAAATAATTGTCAGCTGGAGTCCCAGTTTATGTTTATAAAAATCGTTTCACCAAAAAAGAACTGTTCAAATATTTAATATAAAGTCCAAAATTAATATGGCATTAACACAAAATATGTCAATGGCATATTAACATCTTGTGTTACTAAAACCTTACTCGAGTTCAGTAGTTGAGTAATGTTTTTCGAACAGAAGCTACTGAAGTAGCTTATTGTTTTGGGACTTTAAAAGCCTCTTATGTGTTTCAAAGAAAGGTCTACCCCTTCCAAGCATTTCCGTGACACCAACCTTGATTATTTCCTCTCAGCAGATGGGAATGATCCATAGTTTCCTCCAGAGCTTTGTCTTACATATGGGAAGAGCTTCTTTTTTTCTCTCTCTTTTTTTCTGCAGCCTTTGCAGAAACAGCCGAGGCTGCCATTCCTTTGGAGGAAAACACATTTATTTGACTGACAAACACTTTAATGTGATGGTCATATGAAAGCAATCCATTTTTGAACACCAAGGACTCATGGATTATTGGGGGGGGGGGGAAAGTTACCCGACTTATGCGACTCAATTTCAAGACAAGACTCGGGGAAACAGAACGCAGCCGTTCTGTTTCTGAAAGACTTTCGAGTTGTTGCTCTTGTTTTCCCAAAGAAACAATTTCAATGTTCGCGTCTGTCAAATCAATTGCATCCTCCTCCATTTTTGCTCGTATTGATGCATTTCTGAATAGTTCTACTGTCATGGTGTGTAAAGTGATTTCACAGTGTCTCAGCCATCCTTCCTGGAGTTAATTGCTCAAAAGAGTCCCTACGCAGTTAAACCCAAACAGGATTAAACACCAATTGATCTTCCCCCTCATGCTTCACACTGACAACCTTTACCAATTAATGTATACTGGAAAGGCACTAACAAGCATTAGTCCTTGCCGCTAATCACACTCTGTTTTACAGAGCTGCAGTTTTTCTCCCTTATTTTGGGGGGGAATCTCTCGACACAACTCTTAAAGACATTAATCAGACATAAATCATGTAAACTCAGCGTATTTGGTTTAGAAACGTGACGCCTGTGCAAATCCTTCCTTTGACTGCTACAACATCTGCCGCATTTAACAACGCCGGTCTCGGTTTAGTAATGATGAATGTCTCAATGTCTGTCTGTGTCATAAGGAGTGCTTTTTTTTTAAAGAACATTCGGTGCATCACAGAGATATGTAGCTGCTAAACATATGCTTTGAGGAGAACGGCTCATTAAAATGGATCACAGGTTGTCTAAATTGAGACGGTAATACCTTCTCTTTGCGTTAGAGATGTGGTGCGAGGGGAAAGGAGAGGCACGCTTCTTTTCTCTTGATAAGGCTGAAGCGCCCTTAGGCAGCTTTGATGTGGCACTTTTTTCCACATATTGTCGTAAACCTTTTTTCTGTCAAGATTTGCGTTATTTTTGTTGCCTTTTTTTTTTTTTTTTTTTTACCTGTCCAGCATTGAAACACTGAAAATAGTTGCCAACAGATTTACTGGAGCACTGCAGCTTTTGCAATAACGCTCCACTTGATGTGCAAATATGTGTTTATATAAAATGAAATTATTACTTCAAAGAAGTAACATGTCAGAGAAGGAAATAATATAATAATTAGACATAATAAACAAAACTTTCATATCCATTTTGGATATAAAAGTGTCTTTTTTCTTTTAGCAAAATCAAATAATTAAGTTACCTTCAGTTATGCTGAATATATTAAATGCTACTTGAAAGAAAAATGACTTTGCACCATAGCTGTAACTCACATCTTGAAATTGACCTATGTCTCTTTAAGAACTTCCTACCCTCTTTTACACTCTTCTTTCAGCATCATCACAACAATGCTTCTCCATTATGCCGCTGACAGCCGCTCTTAGGCTCCTCGCACTAAGAAATGGTTCACATGATGAGCTCAGCGGACCCGCAGTTCTACCAGTTGTTTGCTAGTTGCTGCTGCCGCTAGTCTGGAGGAGCTGAGTGAGGGAGACCCAAGAGAAGGACAGCAGATTGCATGAGCAAGCACTTGAGAACCACCAAATGGTTGCCATGGGAGATTCAAGGATTTCGCAGACATGCATGAATGAATCAAAGCAACTCTCCAGGTACTGCTATGTCATTCCAGGGATTGACATAACATGATTTAGAGCTCAAAAAAGTAAATTTTGCAATAATACTCCCTCCTCCCTCACACTGTCTTTTAAAAATTTCTGGATTTGATTTACATTTGATCATGTCATTTGTGATCGGAAGTTTTGGAGACTTGATCTTTCCATACATCAAAAATACAATGAACTTTTTCCAACCCAAATGTAGTAGTTTTGTTTTTTTAACATAACAATTCTGATATGTTGTTTAAGGAAAGATAATGTACTTACTGGATCAATTTGTGTTAAATAAACCAGTTGCCTACTCTGAAATAATTTATCACTTCACTACTTTCCCAGTAGATTCCAACCCATTTGGTTTACACCTTAGTGTTTTGTATGAGGTTGAGCTAAATTTGTAACCACCAGAAACACACACACGCGCACACACATAAAGATATTGCCGTGCATCTTTGGATGATTTTTGCAACCCACCATTCTTCACAGCTCTGGTGATATTGATCAAGGAACAACGCCTCAATCTCTCGATCCGCAGTAGTTGCTGAATAACACAAGGTATTGAATATTGAATGATCTGCCCCGGGGGAAATTAACAGGGAATCACAGCAAATGGTCCGTATCAAAAGTCAAGTTGAAATGACAGTGGCAGGAAAGATGGTGAGACGGCGCTTCGGGGTTAGAAACGTTCTAAATGCTTAGTGTTATCTACTGAAGTCGTGGAGCTGCAGGTGCTGTAGGGCCCCCGCTCCAGCTCCTTCTCTCTTCCTGTGTACACACTTGACTCCTCCGAGAAAAGAGCAGCAACATCTGTTTAACCTCAAGCACTTTTGTCCAACTGAGGGATTAATGGATAAAGGCCTGTCAGCGGAGAAACCGGAGCGAGCGGTTGCACTCACCTCATTCGCTAGTCTCGTTTAAAAGCACAAGTACGGAGAACAAAACAGCTGCTCTCCAACTTACTTCTTGCTTATCCTGCAAAAATATTCAAACAAAAGGATGCCCTGGAAGAAAGAACAGCGAGCTTCAAGGCTGCAATATCACACAAAATCTCCGGTGCTGGGGGATTTCTGCACAGAGGGAACCTTGAACAGACTGCTTTCAATGCTGGGCAGATGTACTGTTGGAATCCAACATTGTCTCAATTATAGCCAAGTCCCAGATCTACTTTTTGTGCCAGTTGGAAACAAAACATTGTGTATTTACAATTTTATTTCTCCTGCTGCAACCAGCCATAAAACCGAGAAGAAGAGGAGCCTGAAGGCATATATTGCACAATGAGTCATGTTATTGTAGCACTATAATCCTACAACTGCAGGCTTGCCAGTTTGATACAAAATCACCGTCGAATGCATAACGACAGTTTTGCGACAGAGAAAACGAAAAAAAAAAAACATGGTCATTTACACACACACACACGCATGCAAACACACCAAGGACTTTGCAGGTTTCACCAACTCACATTTAAGGCTTTTAAAGGCCTTTTTCAGACCACTGTCAATGAAATTCAAGACCTATTGCACAACAGAAACGTACAAAAGAAAATCACATTTATCAACTTCCTATCTGTTTGGATATCTGTCAATTCAGCTTTCTAAGTTATCAAAATAAATTATCTCCTTCTAAGCCTTTGATTTGCATTTTGAACCCCGGCACAGCCAAATTGTGTGTTCCCTTTGATTACTGCCCCCATCTTAGAAATGATTAATGTGTCCTTAGCAAACAGAAACGTACCACAGGCTTTTAATATAGCTCTAATTAAACCTTTACTTGAGAAACATTCTCTTGATCAAGATGACTTAATAAATTACAGTCCTATATCTAATATTACTTTATCTAAAATCCTTGAACATTGTTACTGATCAAGTTAGTGAGCATCTAAACAGTAAGAGTTCCAGTCGGGTTTCAGAGCTCATGACAGTACTTGAACAGCACTTGTGAAAGTCACGAATGGTATTCTCTTGGCCTCTCTTGGACTTGTTTCTGTTCTGGTTTTGTTAGATCTCGGTGCTGCTTTTGACATAATTACAATATTCTGCTAGTGAAGCTTGGCAATTCTGCAGAGATCAAAGGAACAGCACTGGGCTGGTTTAAATCCTATCTGTCCAACAGCTTCCAGTTTGTTCATGTGAATGATGATTCTTCACACTGCAGGATCACTTGTGGCGTACCACAGGGTTCTGTGCTTAGACTAATTCTTTTTACTGTCTATAGACATGTTACAACTTGGCAACCGTGCAAAATCCCATCCCCCTTTTGGAGGGTGGAAAAACTGCTCACCAACGATGACTACCATTGGTTTTACTGTCAGGTTCTCAACAGAGCATGCTAAATCTTCAATGTACACACGATGCAGAAAAGAAAGAGGGACACTGTGCTTTGGTACTACTTGTCAACAGAGAATGAGGTCCAAAGGTATCACATTTATGAGGTTAGTAAAATGTTTTAATTGAAACAACAACAACAACAACAACAAGAAAACATAGCGAGGGAAAGGGAAGTAGGTCAGTTATGCTAGCTTGACTTTGACAACCTTCACATGTAGATGTGCTGCAGAATGTGGTGCGTTTCAGTTCAGTTAAACACAAGTGATTGTCGCCATGTGTTCTCAACCAGGAGGAGTGAATGCTGCAAGTCAGCGACTCGATGAAACCTGCTGGGCTTCCTTAGACAGAAAACCTTTTAATACAATTTGGAAAATTGTATTTAAATTTTTTAAATTTTAATACAATTAAGTGTATTAAAATTTAATACAGTTAATGTATTCAATTTTGTTTTTAATTTGAATATATGTGCTTTTGTAAAGTATCTTGAGACAACATAGTGAAATTGGTTTTTATAAATAACAATAATTGATACTGAATATAGATAAAGCACCTGGCATTCGTTGCTTCTGTGCACGTTTGTAAGCAACCCAAAATCAAATCCTACAATCTCTATTTGCACTGTTGAATTTCTGCTTTATGCGGCGTAAGGTAATGGGTTGCCCAAGACTTAAATGCTGATTGTAGTTGATTTGCTAAAAAAAAAAAAAAAAAAAAACTATTAAAGAAAAAAGTAATATTAATGTGAGATGTGGTGCTAACAGTATGTTTGCTAACAAACATAATGCTCATACAAGTGTTGACAACCAGTTAAAGAAAAACTAAATAAGTGATAAAGGTTGTGCCTTGTTGTTGCCATTTATTTCATAAAGAAAGTGGAACAGAGTACTAATTAGGACCTTTCACTTCTGGAGGAAAAAACCGATATATTCTGTCTTCTTACAGCTAGCTACCATCTTCTCTCTGAGGTGGGGCGTTAGTGATGCGCTTCAGCCTTCAACCTGCTTGCACTAAACTAATTCATTGTGATGTGGTCAGTCTAGCGCGTAGTTTAATTTAACAACTTAAAGATCAGACTTCAGCGTAAACTATCCACATACAATCACAGCTCTCGGCATAGAAAACATCCAGAACCCCCCCGCCGACGGTCTCCATGGATGACATATTGCTCATAGATGAAGTGCTCGACTTAATAAAGTGTTGCACCATTGAGCACGAGTAATGCATAAATCTATGCCTTTCCTAGGACTGATTCACCCCGTGCCCCTACTGTGTACCCCCCCGTGTGATTCAGGCGGCTTTGACATTCACCTGCCTGCCATCGCGGGCAGAGAAACAGACCAGTAGCTCTAACCTTTACTCAACTAGCGATTTAGCCTGCCTGCCCGCGCTGATAACACACTCCATCAGAGTTGCCCCTGAGAGGAAGAGACGCGGGTTGCTCTGCGGTGCTGCTATGCTCAGGTTGGGCCTTTAGTCACTGCCACCCATCCTCTGTGTGTTTGCCAGCATCCTCCTTTTATCTCAGCCTCGCTAGCCTCTATTTCATACACCCACTGATCCCTACCACTCCTCTATTCTACAGCACAAAACCGTGGCGCAGAGCCTTGAAAGTCACCTACACAAGCTCGCACGGCCTCCGGATGCGTCTGCCGTGCGATTCAGACGAGAAATGCCTTACTGCGGATACATGCTTGACATTTCCCTCCGCTGCAACTCCATCAGCAATGCCACAATGATATGCTGTCTGACTAATTTGTTTTCATGAGTCCCTCTCTGTAGTTCAGCACAGTAACGCGTGGCATAGGACAGACCTTTACATTCTCTGCTGCTTGTTAGCTGCAATTACAGTGCCAGGGTGCGTGTTTTTGATATTATCTTACGAAACCTAATTAGGATGTTGCGCATTCTTAAGATTATCAAGCAATGAGCGTATTTCTAAAGAGTCAGTTCATGTGGCTTGGCCACCTACAATGAATGAGTAACTAATGAGTTTTCAGGTGCTATCAGGTGCTTTTCCCCCCATGGGCTTTAAAAACAGCATTTATCCAAACCAGTGCTAAGATAGATCAATCCGGACAAGTTACTTTTGAGAAATTATGGGATATTCTGTTAAATATTTTCTTAATAATGACCAACTGATTTCATGTCTTTTAGTCCGGTTCACAGACTGAAAGACCTCCTATGTTTGGTTTAAGATGTTTTTACGCGCCTAACTGTGGACACCTGTTTTAGCTGAGACTAAGCAGTACAACAACAACAACAACAAAATACACAAAATGAGCAACCGTGTCCAGACTCAAACCTGAAAATAAGAATTTAATTTGCATTCTTTAATTAAATCTGAACTTAAAGCACTTTTAGACCCAGACAGCTTTGTTTGGTCTGACACTATGTAGGCCATGGCTATGAATAGACATGTCTTTGACTCATGTTTAAATGAGGTCTTTGTGTGGCTCCTGCACCGAAATCAAGTCTGTTTTAAACTGACGTGCCTCTCATTTGTCTGATTTGTGGAGTGCACAACTAATATTTGTCCTGTCAACAGATTCTCCCGTGTGAGCTGTGGATCTCTGCCGCTTCTTCAAAGTCACCACCGACGCACACAGTGCTGTGCCATCCCACCTTATACAAGAGTCCCCGGGATGAGGATGTTTATCAGACATCCTCATAAACCAAAGGCTACCACATTGCAACATGACTTGAGCCCCTTTCTGAATTTTAGTTGAGAAAAATTCAGAACATTTGTAGCATGATTTCTTTTTTAATCATGTCAGTCTGTCACATGTAGCATACTAAATTAAATATGTTAAAATGTATAGTCAGGGATGTGCACAGATAGACAGTACTGCCTTTTCTTTCCCCAATGGACAAAAAAAGTGTCCTTATGAAATCTTTTTCTTTCTATTTTTGTTTTGTTTTTTACAGTGTAGAGTGTGTGACCTAACTTAGCATTTCTGGATTTAAAAGGCTATATTACCAGTGCCCCACATGT
Organism: Brachyrhaphis roseni; assembly: GCA_903066815.1. Lineage (NCBI taxonomy): Eukaryota > Metazoa > Chordata > Actinopteri > Cyprinodontiformes > Poeciliidae > Brachyrhaphis > Brachyrhaphis roseni. Next base: position 12,073 of record CAEFZY010070675.1, read on the forward strand.
TTGCATTTCTGCCTGACATAATTTTATCAACAGTTGTCATGACTAGTAGTTGATCTCACTAAAGGGGCAGTATTATGTAAAATCTACTTTTTGGACCCTTTATATCACGCTATGATGTTTTTCCCTCATTAAAAACATACCTGGAGTGTTGCTTTGAGTCTTTCATGCATGTTTGAAAAACTCTTTAATCTCCCATGGCAACCATTCAGCTGTGCAAAACGCCTGGGTGGACCTAGCTCCGCCTTCAAGACACAGCTCCTCCTCAGAGCTGAGGTTTCTAAGCTTCTGAGCTTCCACCTCATATAGCAGCTCTCTCCCACGACTCCCACACTCTGCTCCTTCAGACTAGCCAGCAACAATTAGCAAACACCTTCTGGAACTGCCCAGCTGCTTGCCAACGCTGGTAAAAATATTGTTAAAGGGTTAGTATAAAGCGGTACTGTGATGACTTCCTGAAGGCAGCGTCTCATAACGAGCAGTTTTTAAAGAGCCCAAGGCGCAATTTCAAGGTGTCTGATTTTTTCTAAGTCAAATTTGATATATGTAGAATTTTTATAACAACTGAAGGTAGCACAGTTTCTTGATTGTACTATAAAAAGGCACCATATGCCTGGAAAATACATAATACCAGCCCTTAAATCCTAATAATTCCTATAAGAATAACGTGCAGCACAATGTTCCTTTTTTTTCCTATTGAGTACCTGCCCCCCAAAATGTCTGTGCGCACCTCTGCTGTAATGTAGTAAAATGTGAAAAGTTCAAATGGTCTTATTATCTTTTCAAGGCATTGTAAATACTACATAGACATCGAAATCTGTCTACAGTTCATAGGTTAACCCTCTGCAGAATGGAGGGTTATGTCATACTTTGCTGCCCTGGAAGTAAAGTGTCCAATCATATATTTGAAGATATTGTGCTCCAGAGCACAGGGGGGGATTTTTCTTTTTACGTAGCAGTCATCACCTAATAATGTGCAGCTGAGAGTTGTCTATTCAGCACAAAAAAAAAGGTGTTCAGCTTAGTTTTTTTTTTTTTTTTTCACATTATTTCCCACTGACAGATGCTCTCTAAATCTGTGCTCCAAGTGATTATGTTTGTCAGGACAGTGGTCTGTTTGCTGAGCAGCAGAGAGTGAGATTGGAAGGTGAGAATAGCCACCAAAGATAGACAGCTGCAGTGTTGTGTTGATTGCCACTTCCTCTCGTGTGATTGGAAATAGAGTTTTTTTTTTTTTTTTTTTTTTAAGTCTGTGTCTGCCAAGCTCTTGATGGTACCCTTCATCTCTATGCCGAGGCGTCGCAGCCGCTTTCACTCATCCTGTGTCTGAAGGACCATGATGGAACAGGAAAAACTGTGCTTTTGCACTTTTGGTCCATGTGAAGAATAAATCACAATGCTTGTGTGTATGCAATCAGACTGTTTTGCTCCTGCAATTGGAGTAACAAATTGTCTTCCTTGTAATCAGCCTCCCTTTGCCTGCTGTTCTCATCAAAATTCTCTGAATGATCTGTTGCCATGGTACCTTGAAAAATCTGCTGCTGAGATATATTTTTTTTTTCTTCCTGAGATGGCATTTCTCTTTTTTCAATTTTTTTCTCTCCTCCGTCTCTTGCTACAGATAGAATTACTTTGAATCAATTCAGTTCAGTGTTGGTGCCTAATGTAGAAACAGATTGTTAGGACAAAGAACAACTTCTGCCGGATTGTCGTCAAATTATTTCACACCTTAAATGCATGAAGAATTTTCAGAAGAACAGGGTTGTGAAATTGCTCTCCGCGGGGCCAGCTGTTAAATACTCAAGCACCTTATTCTCAGTATTCGCACAATTTTTACTGTAGACAGAACAAATATGATGGGTTTTTAGTTGATCTCTAAGCGCTTCCCCTCCAAACGATTCCCCTTCAGAGGAGAAACCGGGAGCACACTGTGTTTGCCTCACTTTCTTCACACCATGGCCTGGAGTCATGCGGGAGCTGAACTCCCATAGGAAGGTGTCTGAACTTCTATATTAGCAGCTAGTCTAAAATCGGTGGGGGTTTCTAATGCACCAGGTGTCTGAAGATGGAAAAAGAAAAAAAAAGAGCCTGGTAAAATAAAACCCCCAAACATGAAATATTACACCCAAACAACCATGCCGGGAGACAAAATTCTTGAAAAAAAAAGTGTATAAAATGTTGTTCTCTGTGTCTGTTTTGAGCCATCAAAACTTCTCTAAAAGTTTCAGGGTTTATTTTCACATTTTCTAGTCAGTTTGACTCATCATAGCATCATTTTTTGAGTTGATTTACCCCCCGAATTTAGCTACTTTTATGCAGTTATAAGATGTCGTATATTATCAGTTGCTTTTATCATTATGATCAGAATTGTATGCTTCAGTTAAATTGAACAAAAAAAACCCAACTTATTGTTATTTTTATTTAATTGTTTAAGTTATTGCACTGCAAAGGAGTTGGACAGGCAATTGTAAAACTAATATGTGTATTTTTAAGATTTCTGATAGAAATATTTGTTAAAGTATTCAAATATATACCATTACTCCAATATATTGCTCTCCGGTTAAAACAGAGGTATCATGTGAAATTACATTTTTCAAGCTTTTTATCATGTTATAATGTTATTCCCTTGTCAAATACATACCTGGAGTGTTACTTTGATTCTTTCATGCATGTTTGAGAAATCCATTAATCTCCCTTGACAACCATTCGGGGTTTAAACATTTGTTTAATTGAAGCTCCACCTATTTCCCCCCAAAGCTCCGCCTATTTTCCCCCAAGCTCTGCATATCTCCACAAAGTTCCTCCTTGGAGCTGCAGTTTCCAGCCCTTATATAATGATGATATAATGCTGAAAGTGGCCCACTGGAAAGAGTAGGGCCTTCTTAAAGAGACAGAGGCAAATTTCAAGGCTTTAAATTGCAAAGTCAAATTTCTTTTAAGCCATTGACATTTGACATTTACAGCATTATTATAACAACTGAAGGTAACATAGTTATTTGATTGTGCCAGAAAATGTCCCTATGTGCCTGATCATCCAGTCCCCTATTAAACAAGGCCAGGATGAGCTAATAGAATAAAATGTCAGCTGGCAAACATACAGGGCCTTCAAAAAGTATAATGCTCTATGGACTTTTCCACCAATTGTCAGATACAGCTGAGTCTTACATTATTGACAGATTTTGTTTTAAAGCAATCTTTTAAATTTATATGCATGCTTCTTTTGATTGGAAGCTTTTTAAAAATGTTTTGGAGTGACCCAGTTAGAGCCTGAACTTGAATTTCAGAAAGATTTCCATTATGGCAAACAGGTTTTCTATTTTAAAGACTTGAGAACCATCACCACAGATAAATAAAGTACAAAAACAGAAAGCAAAAAGCTAGCCAACAGCTGTAAAAAAGAGGCTATATGAAATTAATATATATATTTTCAAAAGAACTGAAAGTTTCTTGTATTTATTTTGGCTGCCGAGTGTCCAAAACAAGGAACAGAGGCTAAAATATTAGAAAATGGCGTCAGATGTCTTCAATTTAAAAAATCAATATATATAAAAACATATGATGGACTTGAACATTCTAATGATTATTTAGCTCTATCATTCTTTGAAACACCAGTCACTTATGAAAAATAAAGTGAAATGCAATTGTTTACAAGTATAAAATAATAATAAAAAAACATGTTACTAGGAAATGGAAATGTGTGTGCACAAAAGGGGCAAATTCATCTGAATCGGTGTTTTGTACATTGATAGTTTCATATCTGTATATAAGTCACCACATACAGTAAGAACTGGAGTGGATCTTTATATTCAAGCTAAAAACCATTTGTCACAGCCTCTCAATAAGATTTATAAAAAGCAAAGGGATCAATCCTTGGGGCCCCTGTAGAACAATGAAAATAAAAGGTTTATAGTGCAAAAACAAATGTTACTGGTAACCATATGGACATTCTGAAACACTTGAAATGCCTACAGCCTTAATTGACCATATAGAAGAATACACAAAGCATGTGTAAGAGACTGCGGGCAAAGAAAAATTCATTAACTACAGAACAACAGAAATGATGGATGATTTCTTGCTTTTGTGGAAAGTGAGACAGAGTGCTCTTTGAAATACTGAATTACTAAGTGCAGTGGCTCCATTAAGAGCAAATGTGTCAAAAAGATTCATGTAAAAAGCCCTTTTAAAGGAGACCAGACGTCCTGTGTCTGCTTATTTTACTGCCAGCGAGAGGGTATCTGTTGGTCAGGGAGAAGGTGATTTAAATTTTATCATAAAAGAAGGAAAGTGACCTTTTAAATCCCTCTCTATATTACAAGTCTGAACCTGAGATCATTAAACGGGAAATCCAATTTTTAAATGTATCATTTAGCTGTTTTAATAAGGAGAAATATCAGTTCCTTAATTACACCCAGTGATATTATTTTTCATTCTTTCAGATTGTGCCACTGAGTATTCGCCTCTCGTGCACTAAATTAAGATGTTACACCTGAACAAAACGCTGTGTGCAAAGCTTGCACTCTTAAAGATAAGCAACATCGTAGTATTGAAGAGAAGTGTGCTCGCAAGTGAGCTGTACGTCACACTTCCCCCTCGTGGCCCGTTGTTGTCTTTAAGATCTTCAATACGAGGAGACATTGAGGTCTCCTTAAAGCAATAAAGTGGTACTTGTTATTTAGACTAGCTCAGACTGGCACACTGGAAGTATGAAGCATGGACACATTTAGGATTCACTATACGTCAATGACACGAGTCAAAAAGTCCTTTCTGATCACTGCAGTTATTGAAATTCAGTCCTACCTGCTTTGCCTTTGATTCCCTATATTGTAAAGATCTGAACACGAATGCAATTGAATGAAAGAAAGATGAACAAAGCCCACTGCATGGAGGAGTTGTGTTCATGTATCACACTCTGCCTTTTGCAGTTGTCTGTTTTTAGTCTTTACCTATAGCTGTGACAAATCTGCAGGAGTGAGTTATTTAATTCATTTGCACCTTTTTTAAACCTTGCTCGCTTATGACGTTGCATAAATTCACAGATATGATGAGTGTCGATGTGGTGGCACCGCACGGTTGCTGCAGATTTGTTAGCTGCACATCCATAATGTAAATCTCTCATTCCCACTACATCTGAATGACGCTCTATTGGATTGAGAGATTATCTCCCACTCCATTACACCACCTCAAACAGCCTGAAAGGTCAATAAAAGGTAGGAAGGTTTCATGTTGTTTATGCTAAGTGCTAACCAACCTGTGCCTGTTAAATTTCGTTGAGCCTGTGTGAGTTGTAGAGTTAGGTTGTTAACAAGAGTGCCTTTAGGTACGACGTTGTGGTGTTATATTGCAAGAATCTTTGTTGTAAGGAGTGATTTTCAGCTGCTGTTGCCTTATTAAAGGAGTAGTATTATGTAAAATTGACTTTTTAAAAACTTTACATCATGTTATAATGTTATTCCTTCACCAAAAACATAGCTGGTGGTGTGCCTAAATGCTTGCTCCGCCTATTTACCGAAAGCTCCTCCTCAGAGTGTTGGAAAGAGCAGGAGCTCCTTAAAGAGACAGAGGCCCAATTTCAAAGCATCAATTTGCAGAGTCATATTTCTTTTAAGTTATGTTTAATAGATACAGCAATTTTATAATAACTGACATTCTTATTTGATTGTACTATTAAAAGTTACTGCTGTGTCTTGAAGATATGTAATACTGCCCCTTTAAGCAATTTCAACAAATCTGCCAATTGACTGCTGACGAGCAAAAACACACAACTGGATATTTTATGTATTCAATACTGCACAGTTTATCAATTTGATACCAAATAAATACAGGGCCAGTATCGCTGATACTGATACAATTCGATACGATACTTATTACTTAAGTATGTCTTCAAATTTCTGACCTTTAGGCATTTGTGTGCATAAAATTTTTTTAAAACATAGGAGAGAATTTTGATTAAGCTTATATGTGTTTACAATAAAAATTTTGTCCATATTTACACAACGAACAGAAATAATATAAAAACAAAACAAATTTGTGTGCACTGTTTCCTGAATGAAGTGTAAAAAAAAATGTTTGAGAGCTAATCAAAGCAAAGTCCTTTATTATGTAGACTCGAGTAACTACAATACAGAAATAAAGTAAAATTTCAAGAGGGAAGCCAATACTAAAGTATCCACGTTGGTATTGATACAATACTGATACAGACTTGCAGATATTATGAATATTTTGGATCATTCTCCAAAAACCGGAGAAGCGGTTTAGCATCTGACACCAAAAACCAGTTCACACGTAGAAATTAACTTCAACTTTTTCTTTTATATTTGATACTTTTATTGTGACTCAACATATTTTTAAAATTCTGTTTAACAGGTTTGATGAATTTGATGCTCTAAAGAAGGCACAAAAGTTGCCAATTACTGAAGCACTCAACACAGCTGGCAGAAATAACAGCTTTTACCAAGAAGGTATGTTGCTTTTACAGCATGTTAAATAACACCTTTTTTACTCAGTGACTGAGCGCAGCAGCACACCGGGTGATTCAATGACTGAAATAAGGCCGCGTTAATCCATTACAGAGCTCTGTCGGTGCTCTAATGATGCTGCTCTTCCTGTGGGCAGCTTTTTATTGTCCCTGTCACCACGCTAATTTTAATCCCCATTTCAAGGTACGCATACACATGAGACCATTCACTCACAAGTTCAACTGCTGCAGCAGAAGACATTAAGGGTCCTCTGGGTTCAGGCAGAACGGTGGGGGGGAAAAAGGCACAAATTTTTACTGTACTTGATGTAAACTGATTTGAACAATTTGTTTAACAGCAATAAAGAACATCCATGTTGAGCAGAGAGAGAGAGAGCGAGAGAGAGAGAAAGACAATTTGAGATGTCTTCACTCACTTCGACGCATATTAAGCAACCCCAGCGTGTAATGTTTCCCAGGTCATTAAGCACACCTTTGAGGATATTAGCAGCTGGGTGGTGTGTAGTGGAACTAAGTCCGGTGTTACGCCGAGAATCGCATGCCCTGTCGCGGGAGCGCGCATCGCTCTAAACTCTCGCATATTGATGAGAAAACGGACTGAAATGTGACCAAAGAGGAAACTTTTAAAGATATTTGTTACATTATCACGTTTCTTAACCACGGAAGTCCTAAAACATTGAGTTTTATTTTGCAGATTAATTGACATAAATACGGTTTTTACACCTTTACATATGAGTCGAACGTTTTTCAGTGTCTGATGAAAATGTTCTCCGCAGATGGTTTGAAATTCCCCGCTTTTTCTTTTAGCACAATAATAGCTTAAAGCATTACAAAACAGAGGCCCATTATGTAGAACATTTTATATCATCCTTAACTGTCTAGTCTATTATTGTATGGGGGGAAGCATTTTAATTTCTGAGCCTGCCAATATTTCCATCCTCTGTCTATTGTCCTGTTGATATGAAACTTACAGCGGAAGCTCAGAGAACAAGTGTCATGTAGAAAAGGTTATTTCACTCTTAATTCTTTATTTCTCCCAGTTAGCAGGGGGATGCATTTTTTGGCATAGCAAATTATTAGTTTGCCAATATATGCAGGCCCTATATATTTTCCCCAAATATTATTCTATTGATATAAAACTAATACCAGCAGTTCATAGAACAATTGTGATTATCTAGAAAAGGTTATTTCACTCTTAATTCTTTATTTATTCATGTTAGAAGGGGGATGCATTGTTCGGCAAAGCCTATTATTAGTCTGCCAATATCTGCATGCCCTCTCTATTTTCCTCAAATGTTTATCCTATTGATATGAAACCCATAACAACAGTTAATGGAACAAATGTGATTATCTAGAAAAAGTTATTTCACTCGTAACTGTTTGATTCTTCAAGTTTGGAGGGGATGCATTTTTTGGCAAAGCAAATTATTAGCTTGATAATGTTACGAACATCTTTAAACGTTTCCTCTTAGGTCATATTTCAGTTTGTTTTCTCATCAATATGTGAGAGTTTAGAGCGACCGTGCTCCCGCGACAGGGCATGCGATTCTCTGCATAACACCGGTCCCCCTCCCTGCTTTCATGTTTAGCGTTTTAGGGGATTGCAGGTCTGCTGATTAGAGCGGATGGATCACACTGACCTAATCTGCTATTATGCTTTCAAAGAGTACAGTGGGGTAATTTCATCACTTCAGGGAGAGCGGACTGTTAAGATGGACAATATCTCAGTAACAGACTAATCAATCACTTTTAGAGTGCATTACTGAGATGGAGCTTAGCCCCGTGGAAGGCGGCCCGATATAAATAGCAGATTGGCTTCCTTCATGGCTGTTTTTCAATTTCCATCAGCATTCTCCGCATGCGTCTCGCGCACTTCACCCACCTCACAAACACACACGTCCTCATTCAGCCTGGCGGTAATCTCATTATGAAACTTGCAGTTCCCGCGAGCACAATGGCGCGCCCGTCGAAGAGGCACAAAACTGTTTCGACGCCCGGATCTCCCTTGCACTCGATTATTACGCCTTTGGGTGTTTGTTGGGGTTATAGCCGACCTGTAGCCGTGTAGGTTTTGATCTAAAGTGTTACAGATGAGCGTCGATGAACGAAATGACGCTTTGGGCCCAGTCGCTTCTGGAGTGGCCTTTAATTACGCCAGGCTGTTCTTCTTGTGTGAATCGGCTAATTGTGACTGCAGCAGTAAAACGTAGATGGTTTGAAACCAGGACCTCTTAAAGCACACACACCCACACACCCACCCCCACACACACACAAAAATCATATTTCAAAACAGTAACTAGAAGAGTGAAAATCTCTGTGTTAAGATTTGCCCTTCTTAAACGTGTCGCTTTAGGACCATAAAGTGTGCATATGCTATTCGAATTAGCCACTTTATTCACTGCTGTTTAACTTCTAATCGTTTTACTATTATTACAGCAGAACATTTGGGAGCGGTTAGTTGTAATAAATTGACTGCGGCTAACATTTTTGCATTTTATGTGTAAAAAAAAAAGGGAGAAAAAATTAAATTAAGCTTTACTCCAAGGTAGAAATACCTCCTCCGTGTTTCTGTGCATCTCACCTCCCCCTATTTTCACATGCAGTGCCTTTAACTGGAACTGCTGCGTGTGCAATAATCCCACTGCCAAATGAATCTGATTTGAGAGGATTTGTCAAGTCCAGCAGAATTCCTTTCTGCAGTCACATGTTGTGAAGTCTCCATGCAAGCAGTGGGGGATCAATATTCACAAAAGAGGACATTGTGAGCAGGCTGCAGATGTTTGTACTATGATTACAAACAGGTGATCTCTGGCTTTCTTTGGCTTCTCTGAGAGGATTAAGCAATGCTGCTGGTTTTTTTTGTTGTTTTTTTTTTTCATTTGTTCCTTTCAATGTGTAGATATGTATGTTTATTTTTCTGCTGGGTTGATTTTTCATATCTGTTGGCAAAGAGAAAGAGAGAAATTGTCCCAATAGGCAGTGAAGCCTGACTGGAAGATGTGGGTGGTTGGGGTATTTATTTTTTTTTTTGCTTTTGGTTATCTTAATCTGGACATCCTTCTGCACATTTTTCATTTACAAATTCCTTACTTTTACTGTCTTAAAGGGTCAGTACTATGTATTTTCCAGGGACTTAATTCTATCTTGTATCACTAGTTGTGTTTCCATTAATCATACATTCACGCAACTTGAAATTACAAAAATGCATTTGTATATGGAAACATTTGAGTTTCAAATGAAAGACTGCTGTTTCTATTGATTAAAAGTTTTGGGGTTAGGGTCAGGTGTTTTTTTTTTCTGGTTTTTTTGGCTGTATTGAAATAGATGTATTTCGCAGAACTGCAACAGAAAGACGTTTTTTCGCATCACACGAGTCACATGATCAATAGTCGGATGTTGCTACTGGCAGAAACGAAGAAGAAGACAGGAAGTTGTAGGAGATTGATGGTTTGTTTTTGTCTTTTTTCTGACAATCCTCCCAGCATCACAGTTCAGAAAAAGTTGTGTGTCATTCGAACGTGTTAAATACATAGTTCTTATTTAAAATTGCAGACTGCAACTTACCCAAGTCGCTGCATAAGTAGCTGCTACGTCTCCTCTGACGTCTGATAGGCGATGCGCTAGTCATGGCTGAATTATGAATATATCTCATGTAACTGTTTACATCCGTCGCTGCATTTTTTAAAACAACTTATTGCGCCTGCAACCTTTTTCACAGATGATATTCACTTAATTTATTATTTAATAGAAACACTGCAATTGGGAAAAAGTGTTTTTTCAACAACAAAGAGTACAAGCAAAGATTTGCGCACATTTGCAATGTAAACGCAGCTACTGTTATCTACTGTAATAGAAATGCTGTGTATATCAAACCTGACATAAAAGAAATTTGAGTATGAACTATATAGAGCTACAAGAAGTAGATTTTTACATAATACATACCATTTAAGGTTGGAGGGAAGAAAGGAAGGAAGGATGAGCAGATTGTTGTAAAGCTGACTGCCTGATTCACCAATGGATGGATGTGCAAAATGTATGGATGAAACTTTATTGCATGATGGGGAAATTCAGCAGCAAGTTAAAGGTAAAAAGAATTCAAATGAAAAATAAGAGAAAGCACTGTTGCCTTGCAGCAAAAAGGTCCAGGATTCGATTCCCGGCCCGGGGTCTTTCTGCATGGAGTTTGCATGTTCTCCCTGTGCATGCGTGGGTTTTCTCCGGATACTCCCGCTCCCTCCCAGAGTCCAAAAACATGACTGTCAGGTTAATTGGTCTTTCTAAATTTCTCCCTATGTGTGAGTGTGTGTGTTCATGGCTGTTTGTCCTGTTTGTCTCTGTGTTGCCCTGCAACAGACTGGCGACCTGTCCAGTGTGACCCCGCCTCTCGCCCAGAAGCTGGAGATAGGCACCAGCCCATCCCGACCCCACTAGGGACAAGGGTGTAAGAAAATGGATGGATGGAAAAGAGAAAATAGGAATAAATGAATGTACATTAAGATGAAAATTACAACACAAGCAAAAGAATACTGTCCATCTTTATTTCTCCATCCTTTTATTTTCTTTTCCCACACTTATCCAGATATGAAAAACACGCTAAATCAAATTTGACAATTTTCCAGACTGCATGGGGATCCTGTCCACAACTCATTCAAGATGTGTTAAAAAATCACTACGACCTGAACAGAAACCATCGAATATCCCGACTAGTTGGGGATGAATGTTATGTTTGAAATGCAGAATCGACCCTCCTCCCACACACACACACACACACACACACACACACACACACACACCCCTTCCATCTCTCTCAGCCCCCCATCTCTCTCCTCCTTCCTTCCTGTCTGCTGTTGCAGTATCATATTGTGCTGGACCACGAGCTACCAGCCCAACCCGAAGTATCACAAACACCCCACAGCATGCCTCCCTCCCGCTATCTCTTTCGCTCTCTCTCTCTCTCGTTTTCTCTGTCGAAATAAATAAATTCCTACAAAACTCTCAGCAAAAAAACCCCCAAAACAACGACAACCCTCCCTCGGTATTGTCGCGTATATTCGCTTTACACGGAGCCCTAATGACATCACATTGCTGCAATGCTGCGCTGTCCATGAAACGTGTCAGTCGTTTCCTGTGAAAACCGAGGAAGTGTCCACTGGCTGCTCGAGAGACATCGTCATGGCGTGACTAACCGGGCTCGCGTTCGTGCAGGTGGACATTTCGCATTATCAGACGTTGGCTGCCCATTTCTGTTTGTTTGTTTTTTTTTCTTCCGGGATACAGAAGATTCCCCCCCCCCCCCCCCCCCCCCCCCCCCCCCCGGGAAAACCCAGGAACGGGGGCGGGCAAGCGCGGGGGGAAAAAAAAATGCCCCCCCGACCCGCCACATTTTTCGGGGGGGGCG
>CAEFZY010070680.1:0-33886 GCA_903066815.1 Brachyrhaphis roseni
CATCCATCCATCCATCCATCCATCCATCCATCCATCCATCCATCCATCCATCCATCCATCCATCCATCCATCCATCCTGTCCACACCAACATTTTCTAGGTCATCCTGGGGTTTCTTAGGTTTTCCTCGTCCAAAATACATTTAATGTTCATCACTGAGTTCTCGGTTTTGTCCAGAGTCACTCAAAGCTGGTTTCTGCTAGAGGCTTCTTCCTGTTAAAATTGGAGTTTTCCTTTCCACTTCTGTCACATACATGCTCTGGTGGTCGTTGCTGCAAAAGTTAACATCGCAGTGCAATTAAGTGTCCACTGTCACCACCTGCTCAGTCAGGTTGAGCTATTGCTTTAAAAGCATTCATCAGAAAGAAAACTTTGTTTTTTTTACGAATTGACATAAGATAAACATGACTGCATTGTTTTATTGCTAAGATAGACTTGGGATGTACAGAAATTACATTTTAATCTACTCTAAATTGATTCATTTCTTTGCTTTGTAAAGTTATGAGATAAAATTTGTTTTGAATAAATGCTACATAAAAATAATTTATACAAAGTTGTTGACCAGACTGATATAGACCAAAATGTTAACTTCAAATTTGACACTATCTCTGACCTTCATTGGATTTTTGTTGTTGTTTGTAGCATAAGATCTGTCACTCAGCTGCTTTCCAAGCACAAACTCAGTGGCAGTAGAGTGTGTCTTCCAAGATCTGAGGCAGGAAAATGTGTAATAATAATTGCTGAACTTCCAGCTTGGTTTAATTTGCGTTGTTATTTAATGCTTCAGTTACTTAAATGGGTTCAGTCAGCTTCCTTCATTCTGAGCTCATTGACACAGCTTGCTGATGTACGGCTTTGTGTGTGCGGGTGTGTGCGGGGCTGGGGGTGTGTGTGCATGAGCTTGTGTGTCCATTGTAAGACTGTTCTGTTGGAGCTTGATGAAGCTGCTGCCTGACACTTTGCTGCAGGGCTGCTTTCTAACTGAATGCAGATTTAGAAGGTTTTGCAGACGTGATGACAGCTTGAAGTGTTTTATTTTATTTTTTTTTCTGCTGACTTGAACAGTTTTCGAGGAAGTGGCTGAATGTATTTGGTGTTTGAGAGGAAGGGATTTTTTTTAACCATTGCAGTGTGCTGCCCTGTTTGAACTGAGTTCACTACCTGCCTTCGTCATCACATTATGAATCATCTAGTTCCTGTTTTCACTCAGCACTTTTAATAGGAGCATTGTGACACTACATAAACGTCAAATTCTGCTTAATGTTGACATGATTTATCACTTCATCTTTGCAGCACTAACAGTCTCAACTTCTATATACCTGAAAAGTTAACCTGGGGTTAAAATGGGTTCACTCACCTGATTCTCAGTTTCTAAATCACTTCTACATGTTTTTACTATGTTAAAACTATTACTAGCACAAAGGCGTTGATACATCCAATATTCAGTTTATCCCTTATATGTTTTCTGTTCACACAATTTCATTTATTCTGTATGGTCTCCAGTTCACAGAGTCAAAATTCAGTCAAGTCATTTCATGTTGATCCATACAAGACCTTTCACCAACAAGGCAGTTAAAAGAGCTATAAGCATAAGTAGCTATAGAACGTTGCATCCCCACCACATACAGATGCTTGTATAGAGTCAAGGATTTTCAGAGCTAGTCCTCTTTCTTTATTATTCCATGCATTTTATGCAATGCACCAGTGGCACTATTGGTAAATAACATGAAGTACAATCTTTTCATCACATTGAAGAAAAATCCACAATTTCTCTTAAAAATATAAAAGTAAGATGTCATGTCAACAACAATCTCATGAAAATGGCTGTGTCACAGTAATATAGTAAAACAGTTTAGCATTGATTTGCAGTCTTTGGATTACCTGAAAGCTATTGATTTCAGAATTTGTTGATGGTCTCGAGACAAACCAATGCATTCAGGAATGAGTACACAAAGCCTTACCAACCACTGTCTCTGTGACAGCACAAGGTATAAAAAGCTTACTGACTTCACTTCCAGAGGAAAATCTGGAAATGTGACAAGAAAGAGAAGCACTATTCAGCCAAAACTGCCTGAGGATGGAGTCGAAAGTCAGAGCCCACATCTTTAAGGTCTTGACACCTGTGCCACATGTGGACCAAGATTAGGGCTTTTCTTGTTCACTACCCATACAATGAACACTAACCAAAGTGACTTATTAAATATATTTATAGTATGTTTGTGTATGTATAGTCAGTTTTAATAAGGTTTATTATGTTAGTGTGGATCAGAGGAAATCACAATAAATTGAAACTGGTGCACTAAGACATAAGTATAATTTAAAAGATTTTCTGCAAACTGAACTGGAAAACTTATGTTAGATGACAGCTTTAACTCAAAATCCAAAAATAAAAACCTATGTTTAATAATTTATGCAAGTATTGTGTTTATTTCTATTTTGACTTGTGGATTTTTGTAATTCACACATTGGACATCCTTCGTAAAGCATCTTTCTTGTTTCTCTGTTTCCTCTCCTCCAATTAGAGAACTCTCCCAGGATCCAATGAAACATTTGTCTCCATTAGCAGTGTAGGTTTTGAGGAGAGAGCCGTGAGGTGCGGCTAAAACCCAGATGAAAACTTCCTGGAAGCCTCATACCGAGATCCAATTTCAAACAGCGAGTAGCGTGCTATGATAGGGGAAAAGCGGAGCGAGAATCCCCTTGCCGATGTGAAGCAGTTCATACTGCTGATTTCAGCAAACACTATAAATCACAGAGTCTAAGCATCGATTAGCTCGGCCCGCCAATATTCTGTGTGCTAGTCAGCGAGAAGGGAGGAGTTATATTGTGAGCTCAGAGAAAACACAAAGCACCTCAGGAAAGGCGTCCAGGTCTTAAAGAAAGATAGAAATGACCAATGCTGCAGGAAGAAGTCCAGCCATGTCAGGGTTTCAATCTGAAAGAGAGCAGACTTTGTTAAGCTGGTTTCCACCAAATGTTGGTTAGATAACAAATCTGATTACTGTCCGCCAGTCAGAATCATTCCTATTTGACAAAGGGTTGCTCAAAGCTTCAGGTGTTTTCTAATTTCTAAATTATCTTTCAGTTCCTGCTGAAGAAATCTGACATGATAAAATTGCACCATTTCATAATGGTGTCGTTTTTGAGATTTGCATTAATGCAATGCAAATCTCATAAACATGCTATCTGATTTTCCATCCATCCATCCATTTTCTGTTCACCCTTGTCCCTAATGGGGTCGGAAGTTGCTGGTGCCTATCTCCAGCTGCGTTCCGGGCGAGAGGCGGGGTATGCTATCTGATTTTGTTCATGGAAAATATTGAACACATTGTAAAAGGCACAATTTTATCTTTTTTTAAAATTATTATTATTTTTATGCATTTTATCAAATACATTAAAATGACATCATTTATTACAAATTGAAATAAATAAATTTACATTTATTACATCTATTTTGAATGTGACCACATGGATAACATGCAGGGAAAGCAGCTGCTAATTTGGGATGTTATTGCTTGAAACAAGTCTTGACCGGGAGGGAAAAAAGCAAATCATAGGGCAAGAAATACATCTGCTTTACCCAGCTAAGTTGAAAGGAAATGAGCATCCGGCCTGTAGTTAGCAAAACAACCCAAAACCTGTGATGATATGGGACTCAATCAGTCTCCTTGGCGAATCTCAATGCGAAATCTACAACAATGACCAAGACAAAGAAAAGCCAGATTGTGTTCAAATTCCAAAGGTGTAACTAAAAAAGAAAAGGACATGACTGCTAGTCTGGCCTGTCTGCAGTTTTGACTTGTCATCACTATAGAATGTTTAGAAATTAAAATGTATAAAAGTTTTTATGAAGGCAACACATTTGCCGTCTTCATAATGCTTGTATGTTTCCACTTTTAGGTGTGTGTCCTTTGCTTGCTCTCAGGCAGAATTGCAGAAAAGGTCAGAAGTTGGACGACTGGCAGCTGATATTTCCCACGTAGTCAGCTTCCCCACCACTTGAGTTGTGTCTGTGACATGAACAGGCGCTTAATGTTGTACAGAAAGCTCTCCTGCCTGACACACAGTGCTCGAGGTATTTTTAAAAAGAATCATCTTGACATGAAATGCACCACAGTTTGCACACTTAAAAAATATGCAGAAAAATAGGACTTTTCTTCATTTATTATTTGACTTCAGAGTCCACCTGACTTTGACCAGGTAGACGTTCTTTGTCAGGATGCTCTTTAATACCAGATCTGAATGAGTGGGACACTTCTAATTCAATCCGGCATGAGCAGGACCTCAGCCCTCGCATCATTTTGTATAGTATGGTGGATTGTGTATCTGCAACATCATGGTGGTGAATAAAATCAATAAACTCTCTGGAGGCCCAGGTCCAAAATGCACCACCCATCAGTGGGGATTTAATGTGAATGCCATAAAGTGACGAGTTTCTTTGTGTTTTTTTTTTTTTGCATTTTTAGTTAATACTGTTCAAATTAATTTCATATGGAATTGCTGTTGTGTTTGCTGACACATTTTTAATATGTTGTTCAGTAAATTGCTATGAGGAGCTGGAAATGCATGCAATCATGCTCAAAGCTGTGAAACAACAGAATAAAATAAATGCTCTAAATTGTAACAGTGACAGTATGCTGTAAACAAAGACATTTTATTTTCTTCTCACAAGAATTGACCAAGAAGTTAAAATTAGGGGAAATGTTAAGAAAACAATTAGTATTGTGAAACTGAACTGAGATGTGTGATGTTTATGAATACGATCTTCTATTAATAAATCAGACACAAGCATACAAAAATACAAACCTCTTGGAGGCCTGTAACATTGGAAAGAAAACTGGCTCTATGCAAAAGTATTAATGGAGAGTTGGACATAAGGAAAACATGGGATAGAGAAAAGTATACAAGCATTAACAGGATTATGTGCATTGATTTTCTAATAAGATTTGTAATTATTTTTGACTTGATGAGCATTTGGCACCTGTCCAACCTGCTGAATACAAATATCTGTTTTAATGACCATAGTTTCAATGTGCTTGTAGTACAGTGAATCATCCCTTTGGGAACAGATGTGTTATTTTCAAAAGAAATATGAAAAAAACCAGGACAAACAATGAAGACAAGCTTTAGTCCACATTAGCAGAGAAGGAGAATTATTACCTGTCAGTACTGATGCAGTAAACCTGGATTAAATATTGAGTGGCTATACTGTACTGTACTTTTCAGTAGACCAACGTTGTCCTGTCCCTTTCCAGTAGTTAAATTCAAAGTTGTAATCCAAGGGTATCCAACTTCTCAATAATTTTCTAATTTATTACAATTCACCTGTACACAGAGATGCCCTGGCAGAAAAATATGTAAGAATGTAATTTATTTCTACTGAGGTTAACAAGATCTTACTTACGTTTTGATTGTAACCTCTACTGAACTCTGAGATTTGTTTCAATCCAGATTTGGTTCCTCTGTGAGTGAGTTGTCTCAGATTAAGGTTCTTGAGTTCACAGTCCTGAGAAGACACAATAAAAACACAGAAAACCTTTGACACATCTGCATATAGGAATACATATGTAGTTATTTTTGAAAAAATAAAAATCATTAAATAAAACATTTTCCTTTCCATTGCTGGTTCCTATCACCTTCCAGTACTACTGCTAATCTAGGGCAATACAGGCGTTTTTCTAGCTGTAGATGCAAACAATTTGACTGACAGTGGACACACAACATGCATAAATGTGATTTCACAAACTGCCATACAAACAGAAATTTCCCTGTATTCTTTGCCAACTCTTTCCTCTACATCCCCCAGGACATCCTGCGGCTGTGCAGTCCCAGACCTCAGTCTGACATTTCCTTTCCTTTCCCTCCTTATTCCTCCTCGGAGCTTCCCTTTTTCTCTTTCTGACCCTCATGGCTGCTCCCTGCCCTCTGAAATGTCACTCTGCTAGTAGTGGCTGAGCATTTGACAGTCAGGATGCTCTAAGCACTGCAAGTGACGATGCTGCATCAGCTGCAAGTGTTTGCTGATGGCTTGCACTGCTGTCAGATTGAGTGAAGAATCAGGGCCACAAGGTTTTAGTACAGTCTGTAAAACTCTATCGAACCTCCCACCGACTCCGAGGAAACAGCATTTGGGATGGCGGGTGGATAAAATGGAAAGGAACATGGCAGATGGCACCTGGCCTTTAACATCAGTACATCTTCCAAGTAAACAAAAAAAGACAATGGTTTGGCCACAACACACAGCAGGAGCAAGTAGTTTGAGTGAACGAAACTGTTATTTGCTCCAACTGCCTGAACCAACAGGATTCAACCAGCCGAGGTGTGAACACACAGCAAGGCACTGTCCATGATGAGATCAAAACTTTACTTAGGGATTATCTGACTCTGTGCTAGCACTCACACAAAACTGATGTCAATGACCAGAAGTTATTAAGAAACCCCACTAAGATTTCAGGGGTTTAAGTAGTAGAAAACTAGTCATAGCAGAAGAGTGAGAGTACCTGTATCACTTTCTTAGTCATCTAGCTGAAATGTAAACACATTTTTGCACAAAAGATGAGTCCTCGGTCCTCCGACTCTGTTACAAGGCCTCATTGTTTTGGAATAAAGCTTAAGTTAATTTCTTTATGTACTGACGTTATTATATTATTAGCTGTGTTCCTCTCCCTGCCCTCTGATACTGATTAGAGAGGTATGTAAGCTTACTTTTTCACAACACTGATCTGTAAACTAAATAAAAAAAAGAATAAAAAAAGTCAGAGGAGGAGGATTACTGGTGTGGAAAAACGAAAATCATCACATTAAGGGGTAGATAGCAGCTGCGTAAAATTAAAAAATTGTTTAACATTGCAGTTATGCCAAAATTTGTCTTCTGTGCTCCAGTGAAATCTGTTTCATGTTTCTACAGCCATACAGGTGTCTCTGCCCTCAAACTCCTCAATTCATTACATCACTGCTCTCTCTCTTTTTTAACACCACAACTTTAAAAAGTTAGACAGGCTTTTTACACTTCCAAGTGGTTTGCGAGCAAATAGCTTATGCTTTTACACACACCAAAACATTAATACACATTATTACAAATTAATCAGGGTTGGTGCCACTGCTTTTAAAAGTTTGAAAAGCTTCTCTTTTGAAGATGCATTGCATTTCGCGAGGCGCAGAAGCACCTTCAGGCTTCACTTTGTAAAACAAGCTGCTCCCTCTGCAACCTCAACCTGCAATATTTACCCTTAACACATCGTGTTTGCCACAATAATAAAAGTTATCTCCAATCCAAATGTCAGAGGCGGCAGGGCAGGTGGTGGGAAGAGCTTTATAAATGGACAGAGTGGTTTCTGAAGCCCGGGGCAAATGTTTGTGATGCTGTGGAGCAGGAAGTGAGACGTGCATCACCCTTAATGAAATGATGCTTTCTCATTACTGTGCTGTCTAAAAGGACACCGGGGATTCTTTCTTCAGGTAACACCACTTGAAACTAACTCGGAGGCTATTTTCACCACGAGAAGCGGCGGGGGAAAAAGAGAGGTCCACTTGAAATTCAGTAACATTTACAATGACTGTGGGACGTTTTACGCTGAGTTTGTCATTTTGTTTAAGTCGTTACTTTAATTTGAGAAATTTGTATTACTTTCATGCATCTAAGTTGTATTTAAAGACTTTGTTGAGAACTGTATATATATATATATATATATATATATATATATATATATATGTGTGTGCACAAATTTACCCAATAGAGCTCATTCTGAATCTGAACCAAACTTTGAGAAATTCATAAATCTCTTTCTGATGTCATATTTATTTTCACTTTTCCAAAATGTTAGACAAGAAAGCATGGAATTGCCTTACAATTTGTCCACAAGTGTGTTTCTATTTAAC
Source organism: Brachyrhaphis roseni (assembly GCA_903066815.1). Classification (NCBI taxonomy): domain Eukaryota; kingdom Metazoa; phylum Chordata; class Actinopteri; order Cyprinodontiformes; family Poeciliidae; genus Brachyrhaphis; species Brachyrhaphis roseni. The sequence goes on from CAEFZY010070680.1 coordinate 7,878, forward strand.
TCAAATACTGGAAATCAGAAGCTTGCAAAGCCATGACATTATTTTGATATGTTAATATTCAAAAACATAATTACCCTCATTATGCTAAGTATTTAGCAAACAGAACTAATCTTGGTCAACCAAGTGACCTAATGAAGAAAAGGTTAAGTCAGGATTAATGTCTGACAGTGAGATTAAAATGTGTCTTCCTAAAGAGTTTAGGAAAACGTCAGCAGAAAGCTGATCTATTTCATGAAAAAATTTGCTATTCAGTGTCTTTTGATGTGTTTTTCTGACAAAAAAACCCAAAAAACTTCACTTTAAGTCAGTCATGTAGCGCCTGAATTTAATTTTATTTATGTTTTTACAGTAAGCAGTGACATAAGTGAAGAAACATTTTCTTTCCTCTTTATCCTCCCACATCTGGTCTCTCCAATCTCTGTGGTCAGCCAAAACTGGTTGACCAATTACCTCATTGTGAATACCATTTTCTTTTAACATTGGTTAATATCAATGTCTAGATGTACAAAAGATAGAGTGAACAAAGCAGTCTTCTTAGGACATCAGATGAATAGTGATGATCAGCTACTGGGACAGACTCCACAATAAGAATGTCACCCTGGAAAAGAAGCAGCTCTGTGTGTCCAATAATAATAATTATGGTAACTACCAGTGTTAATCTGGCCCCAGCTGCTCCTGCTAGGTCCACAGCTGTGTCCCCAGAGGAAGAGTTCTCCCTTATTTTGTTTTTCCACCCACAATGGGAACCCAGAGTTCAGGAGATTTGGGCTGCTGTGAGTCAGAATGGATACTTCAGTGGATTGTGGGAAACACGGGTCTCTTGGGGGGAGAGGGTCAGTGTCTGTGCATCGTTTTTTCCCATTACAGTAATAAGAGCAAAGAGTGCACTGCTGCTGTTTCCAGACAAACTGCTTCAACACACAGGCTCTCTCTTTGATGATTCAGTGGCTACAAGAAGGCAAAATTGCTCTCCTTTCATCTCCCTGCCTCCATCTTCTGTCCTTCCAACTTTTTATGAACGTTTTCCCAAAAGGAAAAATTGGCACAGCACTGCCTCCTGTGGGAACAAGCTCATTTAGATTCTACATAAACACACACTGACTACCCCTGTTTTCTCTCCCAGAAGATGGTTCCATTCGACCCGAGCTTCAACAGCTGGTCATCCTCCCCAACTCTGTTGAAAAAATAACCTTAATAATTTGTGATATCCATTATGGGGTTATTCCTGGCAGGTTGCAGCTCTTGGAGCTTTGTGCTTGCTGGCCATGGATCTCTTTTGTTCGTCGTACATTCACCGGCCACCCAGATGGTTCATCTATAGAAAGTGAGTTATAAGCAGTGGGCCAAATGTTCTTGGATTTCTCGCTCTCAAGTTGCTTTCTTCAAAGAACATGACTCACCCTGCTCTCAGGTTCTTGTTCCTGTTCCTCTTTTTTTTCAAGAAAGTTTCTCCTAACTCTAAACTTTGGGTCGCTGACCTCCCTGGGGGTACCGGTGAGGGATTCAGTCTACTCCAGGAAAGATCTCATCATCATCGTCCAGAGCTCTGATCTGAATCTCCAGTCTCACCTTCAAAGCTCCTTCATTAATGAAACTATTCTCCAGAGCTCCTTCACGAGTTTCTCCAATGGTTTTCAGGTCGGTGCTACAAGACTCATTTGTCGGTTCCAGCAGTATTCAGGTTTCTGATCCATATTTCAGAGCTCTTCTGTGTTTCTGCAGTCGGTGGAGGGTGGCCCACTGATTGGGCTCACCTGGTTTCCGTGTCATCAATTGGTTCTGATCGTTCTATGATAGTTTCTTCTAATGTTTGCACACCGGTTTAATATCATGGTCTCTGTGTTCCTAAGTTGACTTTGTGATCTTTCTTTATTAGATTATTTTATTGTTATGCTGCTTTTGACTTCATGTCTGCACTTTCATACTTCTCCTGCAGCACTACCCCTGAGTAAAGGAGGACGAATGTAAGTACATGTCACACTTTAATCTGTGAAAAAAATATGCATTTTATTTCTTCCACTTTTTACAATTATGCATTACTTTGATTTAGGCATAATTTATAAAATCTCAATAAAATTTAAGTTTGCTCTTAAAACTCAGGCAGTACATGTGCTTTTACAAGCCATGGTGCTAACAGAGTTTGATTTACTCATCCAAAGTTGTGAAGGTTTTTGTTTTCATCCAGATTCTGATACATAAAGATAATATTTGCATGCCAGTGTCTAAACTTTGATATAATGCTGCTTTGGTTGAATGTGGCCATTTCTTGCAAGGATTTAAGCCATAAAATACCAGTTTTAGTTCAACGCCCCACAATTTTAGTTGTGTTTAAACAAGATTTGTTATCATGCATAGTAATAAAGAAAAGTGTTTTGGCGACAGGATCTATTTTATTGTGTGTGTGTCATAAACACAAACACACACTTATTGTAGTTGGCTTTATAACTTCCTCCTTTTCCACAATATTTCATGCCATTAATCTTCATCTGGGCCCATGATGGTGGGAAATAACTGCATTAAAACATAAATGGGTCAGTGAAGCATAAGTTTTTTTCTTCTTCGCTACTTTTAAAAAGGCTTGCGATGCAGCGTGTCAGGTCGGAGTTGCATGAAATATGATTCCCGTAGCTCGTTTCTGTGACAGCCTGCATGTTTGGCCCCAGGTAATGAGTATATTTACACATATGTCATTATGTATTCTTTCGTCCTTTGGGAAAAGCAGTCTGACAGCATTCAGACTGAAGAACAGAGTTGTAGAAGTGCTTCCCAACCTGTGTCCTCAGGATTCAGATGGATCCAACTCCTCTGATATGGAGTGAAGCACCTTAACTGCTGGTCATTATGTTCTTCAGAGGCCTGACAATAACAACTCAACTTAGATCGGATCTTAAAGCGCATGCTTTACTGTGCCTTTCCATCCTTTCTTCGTTTTTCAGGACATCATCCCAGATCTGAGAAACACTGCGCTACAGAAAATTCAATGTAGAGAATTTTGTTTAGATATTTTGAACCTAAACAAAACTGTTTACAAGACTTTCAAAATTACATTTCATCAGAGCTCTTTTGGGGACATAAGAAAAAGTTATTTCAGTCATGTCAAAGTCAGACAATAATACTCCTGCCTGAAGCATCTGTGCACTCATTGGTCAGCAGCTCGTCTCCCATCTGGCCCCTATGTGGCTGCCTGCAGCTCCTCTTCACCTGAGAAACCAAGCTCAACTCCTCAAACTGTAGGTGGGAACAGATGAGATAACAGACAGTGAGTTTTCTCAAAGTGCCTGAGCAGTTTACTTTCACAAACTTTTGAGTGTTTCTGGGAACATCACACAGAGGAGACCCCATGGCAAAGCCAGAACCCATTGGAGGTACTAGATATCTTTTTCAGCCTGGAAACACCCTTGGACCCTCGCAGAATGAGCAGCAGACTGTTGCTGTAGAAAGTGATTTCTAGGTTTCCCTTTCAGATTTATGATTTGTGTTACAGGTCTTGAAAAGGTGAAAGACTGTGGACATTTAGAAAAAAAAGACAGCTATAAAAATCAACAACATTTAGGCAAAAGTATATAATCCACATATGCTAAATAAAATATTAAACATGTTTTATTACTTTATTTATTCAATTCTTCTTCATATCAATAGTCTGAAGTTAACTTAAGAGCCTGTGGGAGGATTACTGTTTCTACTCTTGTACGCCTGAATTGACTGGAATTTCTAATCTCTCTGTTACTTGTAAACATTTTTTTCTTCTGAATAACTCCTCACAACCTTTGACCCTCACACCTGAAGCAGTACTGCAGACCAGTCACCTCTCTGTTGTAAGTCCAATTCTGTGAAATAAAGAAACTAAATTATGAGTTCTCAGTGGCTATTCGTCACAGGCAGCAACATGGTGTCAGATGGTATATCCAAGAGTGAACTTTGATTTTGCCATTTGGAAACAGTGCAGGGGTGTTGAGTCAATATATAGCAAGTGGCAGATTTTATCCGCAGGGTGTTTCCATCTCCGCTCCCTCTGCTGGGGATGATATTATATGCTGTAATTCAACAGCAGGAATAATTGACCTGTCAACGGGTTCGGGCCACCGGTCCCATCACTTGGCTGCAGCGACCCTGTTTCTGTAGATTGATACATCCTGTTTCCCCCTCAGAGGTCTAATAGTGTTTTAACCAATCCACACTTGCAGAATGATGAGCTGCTGCTAAACTAGTCCTCAACCCCCAACTCATAAAAAAAATAAAAATAAAATAAAAAATAGGAGGGGATGCTGAATGCAGCCCACCTTCCCTTTGTTCAGGTTTTCTTTCTGACTTTCAGGCTGATACTCAGGACGTGGAGAAGCAGATTGTTACCAAGTCATCCAAAATCTAAACTCACCTGACAACTGAGGGTCGGAAAATGTCTGAAATGGAGGATACCTGGAAACAATTTCCCTATCATATTAGTGCTTTCCTTTTCATCTTCTAAAAGGATCTTGATCAAAACTTAGAAAAGAATATAAACACAAGAAGTCAGTTTATACAGTATATATCTGTCTTTTCAATTACAACAGAATTATTTTCCTCACAGTTTTAAGCCTTAGTTACTTTGAATTTGTAGGCTGATTGTTTTCTTATTCGACAAAGCAGGGGCACATTTCTAACAAAGATGATGACCTATTAATCTCACGCGCTGGCATGCCTAAATACATCATCCTTCAATTTAGATTGTTTATGCGTGGCTGAAGCCCTCTGTGACGCCATGGCATCAGATCAGTTTGGGACACACAGGAAGGATTAACACCAAACCTCTCTGCACCCTTGGTTGGCGTTTGCCTGTGAACACCAGAGGGAACCTGGCACCTGGTGGAGAGACACAATGACTCCACCAGAAAGAGGATCCACTGATACAATATAGCTGATCAGCAGGTAGACTGTTGATATAATAACAAACCTTGTTCTCAGTTTAGAGCTGTGTATTATGGGATCAGGCAGCTGACAGCTTTGCTTGGTCCCAGGACCGGATAATCTGAGATGAGGTGTAGAAACAGTTATTTAATATTTACATCATTAATGTTCTCCCTTACTCTTCTTTTCCATTATCCCCCTCCATTCTGCTCCATATTTTGGTATTGTAATTCTTCTTTTAAGAACGATAACTAAATGACCTTCCTACTACTGGTAATTTGAAACAAATTGAAAGTGTATATCACATTAATAAATATTCTTTGCAATATATTCCTTATTTATTTAATATGAATTAAATTGGCTAATCTAATTAAAATTTCAGTCACACATATATATATATTAAAGTCACCTTTGTAAAATTATTTTTTGCTTGCTGTGCTAAAGTATATAATGACATAACTTAAATGGCTGCTATATCCCAGTGAAGAAAAACCCAAACATCTGATTGGTTAACATGCACAGAAACTCAGCTGCAGTCCAATCAGCCTTTTATATTTATTTCTCTGCAGATTCTGAATCTACAGTAATGTGGAAAGATACATTTATTATGTTTTGCAAGCACAGGACCAAGAGGTAAATTACATATAATCACAAGAACTGTAGATAATAAACATTATATATTTATTATTTATTTAAAATAAAAATGTATCAACTCATTTGATGTATGCATCTGCAATTTTAAAAGTATTTAACATATGTAAATATCACTTTTTTTGGTTTTTAAATGACTAAATTGTGACACTTGTGGCTTTTTATACCTGCTGTACAACTTGCTCATATAATAGGCCACCATCACATGGAAACGAACACAATAAATTACCGTAAACGACAAAGAAAAAATGTGCGTCCACCCGACAGGATGCAGGACCACAAAAATAGCGATCGGATGTTGCATGCTTCTCTGCCAAGTTTGTGTCTCCTTAGAATTGTAACGTCCCGTTTCAATTAGTTTCTACATAATTAGGAGTAAGCCATATGTAAGAGACATTATTTTAGATTGAATGAGATGTAGTCCACTGGATGGAAGCTGCCGTCATAAAGGTGTGGTGATAAGGACTGAAGAGAATAAGAGCGATAGGAGAGTAGCTCAATTATGGGGACCCTCAAATATCAGGATTTTAAAACCAAAAATCAATGTAAGTGAAAGTCAGTAAAGTTTATCAGATTAATCAAGCTTTTTATTTTATTATACTTTTACCTCTTCTAAATGTGTTTTTAATGGAATTATGCAAAATATATAGAGTATTATTTAAGGAAAAAGTTTTGAATTTATTTATAAATGTCTTGTTTTACACTATAAAATCTGACATTTTAGCAAGGCTGTAATGTTTGGCTGTAGAAATGTTTTGGTGTGTCCCAGCTGCCACTGAGCCAGGGTAAGTGGACGAGGTTAACACAAGGGTTCTTTTCTGTTACTCCTTTGCCCAAGTGGTTCTTTCAATTATTGATGAATGAGGGTTCTTGATGCAGTGCCATCTAAAGGGATTAGAAATCATGGGTATCCATCTTAGGCGTGCTCTGAAATTCCTCCCGTTTGCTTGAATGATTTAATGATATTCTTCATGGTATTATATGAAAATTCCTTCTGATTTTGCTTTGAAGAACTTTGTTTCCCATCAATCTTTTAAAATTCTCACACATATGTTGTCAAATGTGACATTACCTAAAAAGAAACTAATTGTCCACAGTGAAACCTTTCTTTACATCTCCACAGAGAGGGCACCAAACAAGACAGAATCCTGTTCAAAATAAACACTATTATACTTGACTGAATATTACTCACATGGACAAGCCCAGGGCGTTTTTGAGAACAGACAAGATAAAGATTGAGCGATCTAGCTACAGAGGCAGGAAGCATTTTTGTTTTCTTTTTTTTTTTTAAAGTAGCCACGGTAAGACTGTCAATTTGAGAACACCATACTAACTGCTCAGAGTGGTTGAAGCATCTTGCTGGGGGCAGCTGCATTCAATGAAGAGAATGAAACAAACAAGAAAAACTCTTTCAAAATCTTCCTTTTTCAACTGAAGGGTAAATTCACACCTCCCAATCTGGTTGACCAAACATAGAGTGATAAATCAGTAATGTGTATCAGATCATGAGCAGAGAAAAAGAACAACACTGACGATTGCTTTTTTAAAAAACAGTGCAGTGTTATCTGCAGTTTTCCCTATTGTGAACATTTATCTATCAGGTTAACACAAGAAAACAAACACTGCATTGGCTTTCAAGTAAGACACAGAACTCGTTTTCTTCCTAAGCGGACTGATGATTGGATATTCCTATCATATCTATGCTTGTGTAAAATAGTTTTAACAGATGAACACAGAACCTTCTAGCATCTGGAGATTATTCCCAAGGATGAACCAGACTTGTGCAGTGCCACAATTCAAGTAAAGTCAAGTAAGCTTTATCATCCCTAAGGGAAACCTTGTTGTGCACCTTGCTGATGTTTTGGCTTATCTTTTTCTTATTTTATTTTCTTTTATTGTGTCCAACTTTAAAGTGCCACCGTGTTTTCCACACATGGCCTTAAAATATATCCACAGGTGTGCCTCTGATTACTTCAAATGCGTCAGCTAACCTATCAGAAATGTTCAAAGGCATGACATCATCATCTTGGCTTTACCTCGTAGTTGAAAAATAGAGTAATCATTCTATCTTTTTTATCCAATAGAAGCTAATCATTATAAGTTCCAATTTTGGAAACATCAAAATTCAAATTTCTGACATATTCTTTTTCTCATTGTTGTGGTATTTTGCAAATTGAACTAATTTTGGTCATTCTGACATAAAACAATAAAAGTTGTTTTTTTCTTCAGACAGTGAGGAAAGTGTATGCATCTCTTTTTGTTGTATGCTAACTTATGGTTTCAACTGGATATGATTAAACAGTTTTAGTCTTGCTTGAGGACAAAACTCTAGAAAATCCACATAAAATCTTGATTTCTTCACCCAATTCTTGTTTCTAAAAATTACTGCAGCTAGTGCGGTATGATTAAAAATCAAACTTTCAGATAAATCACTAAAATGCTTCTTATAGTAACTGTAGTAACATCTTATTCTTGCAAGTCAACATTTTAAGCTGAAAGGTGACAGTTTTTTTAATTAGTGTGACACAACCAGATCTTGTACATCTAATTACTTTCAGTACTCAAATAATTGTAGTCAAATGTATAGTATTTAATGTAAATTATAAGTCTGAAAACCTAATGATGACATTAGTAGGAAGGCCTTTCCAGGGAACATGTTTTTCGCAATCATGGGAATCTCAGTCTTTTTCAGTGAAGCCAGTCTTCCTCCTGTCCTTCCATCTTGTTACGGAACAGTAAAACCAACTGTGACTAACGAAGGAAATATTTTCACCTGAGTGCCGAGGATCAGCCATGTAGAGCGGGACAAACAAGATGGAGAATGATGCTCCAGCTGCTGCGTGACAGGCATGACCGAGAATGCAGAAGATCCAGATTTTCAGTTTTTACCTTTGACAAAGACACCCCGCTCCCATTTGTTTTCCCTGCATCAACGAATGGATTTAATTTGTGAGACAATATTAAGAAAAGTTTGTGGAAAAACTTGTCTGAATCTGAAGTGCCGGGGGGGTGTCTTCCTCTACCTATACACTTTAGTTATTTCTTTCTTTAAGCTGTCAGTCAGAGAAGAGCTGGAGGTCTTTTTCTTTGATTTGTATCCAACTCAAACAACAACATCTCTCCATACAACCAACTGCATCTCGTGGGAAACAAGCGCCCTCCTGGCCCATGAAAAAGCAGCCTGAATCAACATTCACAGGACACGTGGAATCAGATTCCAGACCCTCTGTACTCCCTGTCTGACTCCCCTGCAGGTGTTTACATCCAGGCTCCAGATTAAAGTTGTACTGAGTTGTTGTTGTTTTTTTCACCCCCTCAACTCTTTACATCACCGTACACTTCAGCAGATTGTCACTAGTGTGCGTTTTTTTTTTTTTATAGCTATTCTAACATTGTTTTTGCACAAGAGAAAATTCCAAACAAGATGTGTAAATAAAGTGTAATTAGATTATTAAACTATTGGGTTGATATTAGCCGACATCTTTTTTTTCCAGATCCTACTTTGAAAGGAATCCTTTCATAATGACAGCGCTTTTATGGTACAAGTAAGTTGATTCAGTCGTAAGCTGCTTGTTAAAGTCCCAGCCTACACCTTTCCTTAGCGCTTTAGTTCCTAAACATATGCAATGTTCCTCAGTAGTGATGGCAGATCCTCAGATTTTCAAGCAGATAAAAAAAGAAAAAAAACACAGAAAAAATATGGAATTTATTTATTTACCTTATAGTTTCCAGGAAAGGATAGGCATGGAAAAATAAATTTAAATATTTTAAAACATTTGGATTTTCTGAGTTGCATTGTTGTTGTTTTGTAGTTTAAAAGAGAAAACTTGATTTTCAAAAAAAAAAAAAAAAGTATGCCAAGGGAAAAAAAGGACTCTGTCCACACCTGGCTATCTGTGTATTTGCATATCTCAAAGGCTTTCACACAAAAAAACAAAATACTGGAACATCTTTGCTGTTTGCTGTAATATCTAAAAAGACATAAAAAATTAAAGAAGCATTCAGGGCATGGATAAGGCACAAAGTTTGCAATATGATGCATCTATATTGAATATCCAAAATGGCATCTTTTCATAGCTGTTCTACTTAAGTACTCATACAGTACATGTGTCCATGACTTGATCCAAATTGATTCATGGCATACATTCCTAGTATACTAGTGCCCAGAAGGCACACCAGGACTTATGAGGAGGAACAGGCTATTTCAATGGTGGAAAACACTTAGCTTCTAAGTACAAACTAGGTGTATTTAGCATGATTAACTAAATACAGTGCATGCATGGCATTTCCCTTTTGGAAGCCATGCACAATGTGTGACTGTCACACTCAACTTTATAGTTCAATTGAAAATTGGTCCATCAGCAGATCAGTGGCTGCTGGCTCATGTCAAAATGCAGTTTTAAGGATCCCAAGCCAACAATTTATCACAGGTCAGAACGTCCCCATACTTTACATTTTCTAAATATATTTTCCACTTTCCCTAGGTTTCAATTCAGTCTCAAGTTCAGCATTATTCCAAAAACCCTGAGTAGCGAATTGAGTAATCACAACAGTGAAAATATTAATCAAAAGATCATACCTTTTCATTCATACATGGGTCAAAGAATGCAACAAAGAGAGCAGTAAAATCCACGTATTTACTTCCTCTATCCATCTGTATGCTTTGCTGGCATCATCTGTTGGGGCCGAAGCATCAGAGTTGGGAACACAAAAGACTAAACAGCCTGATAAAGAAGCCCAGTTCTGTTTTGGGGACTACTGTAGAACTTCTGGAGAGGACGGTGCAACGAAGGCTTTTTCATAAAGTCAAGAAAATTGTGTGAGAATAATCTGCATAAACTGATTCATAAAGAAAAAGTGTCTTCAGTCAGAGGCTTCTTCAGAGCAGTAATAAAAACAGCTACAGGAAATTCTTCCCGTCCACAGTCCTCAGCATCTACAATAACTCTGAAGAACCTTGGATAGATATGAGTGTTAATATTTATTTTCCCTTTGGGATCAATATTTTCGAGTTGAATTTGAATTGAATTGAACTGAATCGTGCCACTCTCGGCTTGTCACAATCTCATCACAAGTCATTGTGCAGAAGACAAAACCATCTGGGCAATTGATCAGGAAATCAGATTTCTGTACTGTACTGTTGTAAACATGGACCCATTGTTTGCCAGAACAATATGCCAGTGAATGATGAGCTGTGTCACTGATAGCAGTAGGACTGATAAATAACAAACTGCAAAACAATGTCCTCATAGTCACAGCAGACAGAGTGAGAAAAACAACCTTCAAATCATCATGAAAAGTTTCTGAGCAGAAATTAGACTTCAGAGAGAAACATTATAATTAACTAAATACTCCAAGGCCATAAAATCCATTCTCAGCCTCAGCAAAAATAATTGCACTATTATTTTCAGCCATAATTAAGTAGCTAAGGCTTCTTACAAGTGTAAAAATTTAATCCGTTTTCTAAATCCTATATAATTTAATGTGGGAGAAATCAAATAAATAAGTGGCTCTGGCTCTTCTGTGACAGCGGTTGATATGGGTGATTAGGTGAGCAGGGCGTGAAGAAGCCCATTAGGATTGTATGGTGTCATCACAGCAGCTCCGGGTGGCGTCCCTAATCCACTCCTCGACCCACAAACGCTCGCCACTTTCCCTCCAACGGCTGCAGCAGCAGCAGCACCGCAAAGACGAGCGGCCGCTGATTGATTCTTATCCCGCTAAGGAGACGGGAGGCAGATAAATGCCGAGGTAATGAGAGGTAATTATGAGGCATGAAAAGCTTTATTATGGAGTAAAAGTGTCCTCGTGTCGCCTATGTTACAGCAAGAGCTGAAAAGCGGAGAGTTTTCAGGATAATCAGGTCCATACTGAACAGGTCAGGTCCCGTAAATCTATTTACTTTTAAAAATCTCAGCTGCATCAAAGACAAGATACCCAAACACATGGGAAGCTTCTCCTTCTCATGTTAATGATTAAAACACATGATTTAAATGTATTGTGTGTTTCAGCTAGGGACAGTTCAACCAGTTCTCCTGTGGGTGATCACATTTTTTGGATATGTTGAGTCTCAACACATTAAATAAGAATCTCAAAAAAGCTTTGATGGCAGAAAATGATGACAGCAAAATTTTTGTGTCAGATTGTAGATCAGGGGTCCTCAATTCCAGTCCTTGAGGAATGGTGTCCTGCAGCTTCTGGATATATCTCTGCTTCAACACCTGAGTTAATAATGAGGTTATTAGAAGGAATTTGGAGAACTTCCCTGCAACTGCGGAATTAATTCAGCCTGTGTTGGAGAAGGGACACATCTAAAAGCTGCAGGACACCAGCCCTGGATTTGAGGACCTCTATTATAGATGGATCCAAGACTTTGGGGAATTCTTCATAATAATCCACTCTTTAAAAAAAAAAAACAGCTACAGTGATACCATAGAAAAACCTAAGGGACTAATTATAAAAGTATGAAAAACCCAACATAATTGTGCAGCATAAATGTAACAAAAACAGAATAGTTTTATTTTGTGTCTGGTTGGGGGTATTTCCAGTTTCTGCCATGTTGTCAGCCAAAGAAAATCTTAGAAAATTGTTTAATGTGGTATTTTAAGACATGTCAAAGATGTCTTTGACAAAGATGGTCAAAGATAAAACCAACATTTTTTTATTTTAGTACTAGACACCAAAGATAATGTTCTCTATAAAAAAACAACTTTCTTTCTGTAGATGATCTTGTCCAAAGAGGAAAACCTCTGTCCTGTTTGGGTTTAAAGGTTTTCAGATTGTGATGGCTTTACAAAATATTCTTTATGGTGTTGAAGTCTCACGTTGACATAATTTTTGGGGAAAAAAACATCCAACAGAGATAATGAGATGTCAAAAAAAATGAAACCATTATTTTGGACATCTCAGCAGATCAGATTATGTTACTTGTGATCCTGTTTCCTTATTTATAGCTTGGACCATGTGTCCACATTCGCAGACTTTAAATTGACAGCAAATAAATGCCTGGCATTATAACCTATTGAAGACTAATGTATTAAATTATGTGCATGGAAAATGTGCTTGGATCTGATTGATTCAAGAAACCTTTTCATCTGTGTGCAGTTATGCAAAACATATCAAGACCTTAGATTTTGACTGATGCGATCCTGCATTAGTTAAAGATCTATGTATTTTGTCAGCAATTAATCACACAAGCAACATAGATTTGTACAGCTAATATATATTATTTTTAAATACAGTGGGCATTTTCATGAGAACGCAAGTCTAAGCTGATTTTAATATTTATTGTTTTAGAAGCATAGCAGTTTTTTCTTCCTCCAGGTTCCTTCTTCTTAACATAAAGGTGGGAAAGCATACATTTAATTTTCAGTTGATGCACATGCAGACATTTCAACATTCATGCAACCAGCCACTACTAAACTAAAATTTTTAACCTATACGATCCACAAGAAAATCGGACTTAAAATGTACTGCTAAACATACATTTCCACAGTGAACAAATAACAATACAGCTGGGCTTTACTGCTGTGCTGCAATACTCCAATGACATAAATCAGTCTGAAAACTGGAAAGGGATGTAAGAGTATCATATGATACATGATAGATGTTTAAACTTATAAATCCAGAGATGAGTGAGAAACCCACCCTCCACCGTTTGCCTGTTTGATTTATGAGGGCCAGTAAGAGCAAACATCCACTGTCACACACTAAATGTTAAGAGAGGAGGAAGCAGACACAGCAAAATCCTGGAAACGGTGGGCCTGGTCTACTTTCGAGGGGAAAAATAATCAAGAGCACCATTTTATAGGCAGAAACACTAAGCCACCAGTATGCTTTATAGAAAGCTCTCTAAAAGAAGGACATAACGCAAAGTTAATGGCAGCACACAACTACAAACGTGGTGTCCCTACTAGATGTTTGTAACATGAAGTGGTTTGATTAAAGCCATTCTTTCTGGTTCAGTAAGTTATCCCTCCTTGGGTTTGAATGGCAGCACTGATTAATGTATTCATCTCCTGAGAGAAGTTTCCTTCTTGAAATGCTGGGCTAAATCTGTGAGTTGGACTGCCTGCAGTCAAGTCGTTGGGATGTACATAATCAGTTTCTTACTGTTGTGCTGTTCCCTTAGGATTTCAACCCCTTGAGTTGTTCATATAAAAAAAGAAATAGTCACAAAAAGAATTCTTAACATGCGCTCGTCAAAACGACGCCGGAAACCTTAAAAGCACTTTTGATCAGATCGTTAAAAGTTTGATCAGAAGTGTGAGTAGTCAGATCAGCCGGAGATGAGAGAATAACAGAATGTTTTGATCCGGTAAATTGAATAAAGGTGGATAATACATAAAGACACTGTTGTTGCGTAAAGAATGAAAGAGAAATCTAAATATCTCTTCCAATCTTAGAAACTCAGAATGTTTTTTTTTTTTTTTTTTTTTTTGCTGTCCCTTCCAGGTGTAACCCTGGAATGTGATTAAATGGATTAATGTGGCTCTCTCTCATACAACACATCTTTGAGAAGACAGAAGGAGCTGAAACGGGGACTTTAATTGGCACATCCAACTGTTTTTGTTCTGGATTGGCAGTCAAGCTTGATGGAGTAAAAACTGCCTGACGTGATGATCCGTTGATGTAAGCCGGCAGCAGTCGGACTGGGAGCTAGGTCCATTACTGCTCCAGCTTTCTCCGCTCAGTATGGAGACAAACTGCTGCTGTCAGCTGAAAAACCAAAAGACCAAAAAGGAAAGAAAGAGGAGGAAAAAAACTCAATGACATCCATCTCTGCAACCCTCACTGAGTTTATGGTCTTCACTCCTCATAGATAAAGCTCTTAATGGTCTCACAGTGCAGCTTGCATCTAAAAAAGATGTTTGGTCAGCAACGACTCATCTTCAACTCGCCGCTGGCTAAAGCCATATTTAACGTCAATGAATCATTCGTTTCTATGCTCCTTTAACTTCTCTCTGAGTTAGAGACATAAGTTCCAGTCATTGGCAGTCAAATATCTCATCCCTCTGGGATAAATACATCTTTTTGTTGAAAATGTCATTTTTTTCTTTGTGACTTTACTGATTTCAGAAGGCAAATAAAGGACAAACAGTTAAGGGCTTCTGTTTAAATACAGAAGAAAAGATAAATGGCTGCAGATAATCAGAGGATGGCCATCACATTTTGTCATAACTACAAGAAAGAGTGTGTATAAACATCAGACTAGAACATTTTCCCCCTGCAATAAGCCAGGAAAAACTTATTACAGAATATGTTCATGTGCTTTATTCCCAAGGCAATTTTCTCTTGGGAGCTCAGGCAGAACCTCAAAACTGAGACATATAAGCAGAAATCGAACTGGAATCAGAAATATGACTTTGATCTTTGTAATAAAAAACTGTTTAGCGATACCAAACACTCAAGACATCAATGTAGACATGAGACATATCAAAGTGACTAATGGAGAAGCCTGATAGTGTTTAACTGTACACTACTGAATAGAAGCAGAGCACACAAAGGGTGTTTCTCTTTGTTGTTTCCTACATACGTTTAAGAAGAGGTGAAGTGTCAAATGGCATAGTAAAATTTCTTTCATGTTATGTTTGGTAAAGCATTTTTATAACAACTGAAGGTAACATAGTTACTTGACTGTGATATAGAATGGCACTATACATAATACTGCCCCTTTAATTACTTAACATACTTGTTACAATGTATATATTGGTATATTTTAAAACTATAAAACCAAACTATTTAGAAAATTAATTAATTATGATACAGCAATCTATTATTTCTCAAAGCAGATCATTTTAAAGCATAGCGTTCCTATACAAAATAGCGTTAATAATGGATTTTCAGTGGCCTCTATGGATGACAATGTGCTGTCTGAAATTGCAGAATTATGAAATAGTTGGGCTCTTGACTTCAAATGAAGAAACTGCTGAGGGATGGAGACATATTACACAATGAGAACAACTCTTAAAGTCTGCAGTCAGACCATAAAGTCAATCAAATGTGTTGTTTGTGAGCATAAAGCAGTTTTGGAAAGAAAATGTTTTGCTTCATTCTTTTTGAAGAATTTTCCTGTTTGAGATGCAGCAGAGAAAAAAAAAATAACTTCAAGTCTAGATTAAACATTTTTCCTGACAAAAAATGCTGGTTGAAAAAAGTGTAATCTATTCAACATTCTACTTTAATTATCACATTGGGTGTCGGCATCTGTTAAAGTTTTAAAAACTTTGTGTTCTTTCTAAGGAAAGAGACACGAGTCGGCTGATTCCTCTTCACAACATCAGGGCAATGGTAGAAGTCAGGCAAGAACCAGTCCCAGGCTGAAAAAGGCCCTGATTTAACATTTAGATCTTAGTTGCATAGGTCAGATGACGTCAAATGAGATAAACATACTCTGTTAGTTTCACAGTTATTTCCTGCCCTAAATAAATTCATCACTGATACCTAGCACAGTCCATGGTATGACTTAAGTGGTGGGTGTTCTAAATAGATACTCCATTGATACACTTCATTATCATTATACATTGTCTGGGCACTGTTCAGACCAATATGCACTGGGGGAGCCATCTTCTCGCTTTGCCTAGTGGAGTGTGGGGGCAGAGACACACACCAGGACTTCATTTATTTGCTGAAGTCCTGTCCGGTCTGACCCAAATGGTCGTATTTATCTAAACCACTGAGTCATAGCTGATTTTCCACATATACTTATCCTCCTTAAACTGACTCTTAAAGAAGTATTCATACAGTTTAAAGGTGTCAGGGACACCCTTCGGTAAGACTTCTTTGTTTTACATTATCAGCTTACAGTTTGACATTGTCTTGCTAAGTCCTTCCTCTGTGTGATGCTGCACCTTTCTACATGCTCAGATAATTATTGTACCCTCATAACAGTCTGGGAATAAAACAAATGTTTGCTCCCTTTCAAATGAAATAATTTCAGTGTCATATAAACAGTAGTTTATATGACAGTTTAATGACAGTATGGAGACAGTGACTGATCCCTAAATGAAACAAATAATGGCCAAATTGTTGTGAGATTTGTGGGCCATGCCAATCATGTCAAAGTTGATCCAAATGTAGCTATTACTCAGTTAAAACTCAAATAGCAAGAACCAGGACAGGAACAGGTAACAAACATAAGCAACATAGAGACATAATTAACACAATGAGCAGATGTGCTGTTCACATATTCAGGACAGGTGTGAGATAAAGACAGGGGATAAAGACAGAAAAAAAATCTGAGCCTTTTGAGTGGAAATATGTAAATCCCAGCAAACTGCATTCTGTGTTCCTTTTACAGATAAAAATGTGTGGTCTTTCTGAAAAAAATAAAAATAAAATTCAATGTAAAATCAGTTTGGCTTCAGGGTTTTTGTGACATTTCTCTTTTTAGCCCATGAGAAATGGGCTTGTAATTTTAGCTTACTAAAATCCAAAATGTACCAAATGTACATTTTAGTAAGATGTACATTTGAGCTAAACAGCATTAGAAAACATGTTAGGTTATATTAAAAACTGATAAAAAAAAAAAAAAACAACAGTTAAAAAGAGTTGGGACCGTGAAGGCAAATGTTGTAAATTAAGGCAGTTGAAAACCCACATTTTGTCAACCTCTGCTCATTAATTACTCCACTGCCAAGCTGAGAAAGAAGTTCTTTGTTCCCACAGCAGAAACCACAGTTTGTGTCCTGCAGCTGAAAAACACTGGGTGTAAACTAATTTAGCTAGTTTCTCTCTCTCTCTGAGGTTAAACTTTTCTGTGATACCCTTTGAAAATTTGCTCAGGCTTGAACTTTGCAAATAAACTTAAAAATCTCATATTCTACTTTTTTTCCTTTTCCTGGAATGGGAAGCTATTTTCTCCCCATGTGTTTTGGAAATGATACAAGCAAAAATGATCGGGTGTCAGAAAACTGATTCAACAGAGGAAGAACAACAACTGAGCCTTTCACTGGGAACAAAAGGGAGAGAAATAGAGAGATGCTGCTGGGTGTTTTTGCTTCGTTTTTTTTTTTCTTTTTTGTTTTTCTGCTTTATATGTTTTCATCTTCTGCTTATCCAGACTCAAGGTGATAAACATGGGAATAAAAACCTGGCTTTGTATATTTTCATATCCTGTTTTGAAGCGACGGAGCGCCTTTTCAGTGAATGCTCGCAGAGCAGAGACAAGGGCACATCACACAATAATCAAGCTGCTGAGAGTTGATGTGACATCACACTAATGGCTAAAAAGCATTCACCATTGAACACTGGAATTTTAATAAGCTCCTAATAGAGTTTGAAATGAAAAAAAGGTGAGAACTTTTCAAGGTTCCTCTAATTTCAGACGGGTGCCTTGATCATCAAACTGCAAATTAAAGAGGTAATTAAAAGCAGAGGATAAAAAGTTAGCTCTGATGCTGTCAAAGACAAGCAACCCTGAGGATCTGTGACTAAGCATCACAAAAATGGTCAATTATACACACACCTTTGCATCTGTCTTACCTGTCATGTTGGTTTCTGAACACAAACTTTAGTTTGTGGTCTCATTTTTAGTTCTGAAATATAATGAAAACAAACTCCATATAATACTTTATGGAAGCACCTGCAACAATTGTTTCCACTTTCAGTCCTTGCTAAATGTGCATGATCTTTGTTCTCTCCAAAACTCTAAGATCATATTCTACATCTATAGCACCTTTTTTTACATCTCTGCACACAGCTATTGCCAGTCAGGTTAGAGGTTCCCCAATCTGTCAGAGATCAGATTGCCAGGTCAAATACTGCAATAAATCATTCAGAATGTATTCCCGTATTTATTAACTCAACCACAACTAAGCATTCTTGAAATGTTTGGCACTGACAAGTCAAGTCACAGTGTGTAATTTGATACATTTTTAAACTAACAAGTTTAGAGTCATTAGTTTTGATGCATGAATATAAATACTTCATAAATACTTTTTTCTGTTAACTACTACCTTTGTCAAACAATTTGCAACACAGGATCTTTTATAATGAATAATTGGTTAAAGGTTAACTACTATTATAAACATTTTAGGAGATATTTAACAATCCAGCTGCATCTTTCAAATGATACAGAAATAAATTATCCCTTTGTTGTCTTGCAAATACTTACAGAAGCATGACAAAAAGTATCTAAAGATACATTTTTAGAGGATTCTTTTTTCACAAGAAATACAACAGTTATAGACCATATCTTGAATATGTCTGTATTTGGCGGGCGCTAAAGCACCAGCTCAAGCTGCAGTCCATGTCTGGTTCAACTCCAGGCATGGACTGCCTGGCCTCTCTTGCTGAGGCAGAGAGGCCTCTGAAAGCCTCATCCATAGCTTGTTCACCTTCAACTACAACACCTTCTCCTTTTAATCAACTGTAGTTTAAATACGGAACACTCAGAGCATTATTTTTCAATTTATATTTTAAACAAGTTTCACTTTTTCAGGTGAAATAGATTAACTTATCAATGATCGTCCCATTTATCGACCACCTGTAAAACACATTTTAAGAGTCAGATTTTACTGCGATGCTGCGTGGACACTATTTAGATAAATGAATGGATTTTACTTGCGGGGAGACGACTCAATGAATAACTTTAAGAGAGAGAATACACCTATGTCTGTTAATGATGCATGGATCAAAATTCTCCACTTTCTATGCTGATCGCTTCTTTCCATTAGGACTCCACCCATGCTACTGTCAACCAGGTGAACGTAGTTGCCAGGAGTCATTTTGAAAATGCCCCTTGGTAACAGAACATATTAACAAAAGATGGAGAGACAGACAGTTCATTTCCAGCACCCAGCTGAGCAGCAGCCGTTCGGTCTTCCAGCTCCCCTCACATCATTTTATGGCACTCGACTCGACAGGGAGCAGAAAGCCTTAGAGCTAAACTGTACCTACTGCTGGATGAATTTCCAGCTCTGATAATATTACATTTCCTTTGTGCAGAGAAGGAAATCAGTATTCTAACCCAAAGCAAAAATATGATTAATTGCTCCCTTCTCGAGCCCAGGCGTAAGGGTAATAAGCTCGACAGGAGGAGTTACTCTTTTCATGCAATTCAGCGTAGCTCGTGTATGTGCAAATAAAGCTTTTTAATGCATGCACTACTTAGAAATATCCACAGAAAATTGAATTTGGATAGTTACATGTGTAAGTACCATACTCGCATCAGATGTGTCTAAATGAGAGCAGAGAGAAAGAAAAGGAAAGTCTGCACCTCTTTGATACTAATAGCAGGACCGAAAGCTCCCGTTTTCTCTCTTGCTTTTAATGCGGCGTCTCAAATGCCAAAGCCAGGGAATCTTTTCATTAGTTCCTGGCTCAGACACTCGCTAAAATAAATACTCCCTTTCATTGTAAAGGTTGTTAAATATTTCAGAGATTTCCAGGTGTTTTCACAGATGGAAGGAAGAGCAGTGCGGAGAGATGCTGTAAAAAAAAATGCTGAGGCAGAGAGGTGGAACAGCGTAGCATATTTTTTTAAATTGTGTTTTCAGAAAATAGTCAGCATATCATTGAGCTGGGCTGTCAGTTTGTTCAGTGCTGATGATGAGCCTCAAGGCCTCCTGAAGTGAGATTACACTGAACATAATTGTTGCTACTGTGATTTCTGAGAAGAGTCATCTGCAGTATACACAGCGTGAGTCATAATGTCAAGTGCAACACACGATTCAGTGCAGGTAAAGAAATTCTAACTTCTTCTAGCAGGAATTGTAGGCCAGGAATTTGTTGGAAGTTCCTGTAAAAAAGCATGTTTGGTTTGGAAATTGACTTAATTAAAACAGGCAAATTCAGTCAAAACTGAAATGAAACAAAAAGTAAACAAGAACCAAAACCACATTTTATGGGAATGGGACATAATGATACACAATAAAATTAATTTCGACATTACAATTGAGCATTTTCATCATATCTCATTACTATGAATAATCGCATATTACAATAACATTACAACATGACATAAATTATACCATGTTATAACATTATTGTCCTATCAAAAACATATCAATAGAGTTGTCTTGATTCTTTCATGCATGTTTAAGAAATCATTGAATCTCCTGTGGCAGTCATTCAAGGGTGAACATACGGTTGCTCATACAACGCGCAGCCTCAGAGTCTGTGCAGCAGTTCCACAGATCGCATTTCCACTCTGCTTGTGGCAACATCTATTAGCAAACATCTGGTGGAACTGCGTCTGCTGAGCTTCTCATGTGAGCTATGGTACTTCTCAGTCCAATGCGCCTACGAATGGTTGTAAACAGGAGCAGTGCTGTGATAATGTGCTGAAGGGGGAGTGTTGGAAAGAATAGGAGCTTCTTAAAGAGACAGAAGCCACTTTAAAGGTTTCAAACTGTTTTTTAAGTTATTTTCACAAATTTAGTGCTTTAATAACAACTGATGGTAGCACAGTTACTTGATTGTGGAAGTACGTGCCTAGAAAATACGTGATTCCAATCAGTTGTCCTAAACAAAAAAGGCCTTTTTTCCAATTTGTCAACATACTGAAAGAACAGTGAATTGAATAAAATCATGTAAGTGAAAACTGTAGTTTCTTTGTTTAGGAAACGCACTCTACAAACAGTCAGATGCTGGTAAAAAGCTTTTAATGATGTAAAAATAAAAATGTCATAAGGCAGCAGTCTATGTGCGGACAGTGAAGGCCAGTTAACCAAAGAGTATAAAATGGGTGGGTAGGTTTATATCCTATAATGATTCTCACCATGATAAATAACATCCAGTACATTTAAAGCGCCGACAACATTTTTCATATAAATAATTTAAACTTAGCAAATCCAAGGTAAAAAAAGTGTGAAAAAAAATCTATTTTTTAAACATTTAATGAAAATATATATTTTGTATGTAGAAGATCCTATTTTCCATTGAATTACCCTCATATGCATAATGAGACACATATTCATTTGGAATACTTTTTTGCAGACCTAATAGCTGAGAGAAATTGAGCTTTATTTTTTGTTTGACTGAAACTTATTTTAAATAACTTAATTATTTGTTTTTGGGATTCACACTCACCAATGTGCAAATGCCCAAACAAGTGCATTTTTTTCTGGCAGCACAAGAAGAGATGGGTTTAGATTAAAAAGTGAAGAATTATTATAAATTTGACTATGATGGAACATTTTTCACAGAAAACCTTTCATGCGGTTGACAAGAAGGGGTGTGTTTGTCTCTGTTTACATAGAAATGGTAAAGATGGGCAAACGGTTGCTGCAGTGAAAAAGCTGCCACAGCTGGTTATTTAAGGTTTACCAGGTAAAGCAGCGAGGACAGGTTTGATGAAAAGAAATAAAAGCCAAGCCATATTGGATGAGGAATCATATTTTACTGTTTTGGGTTTGAACCCATATTTAGACTCTTGCCAATCCACATATTCATAAATTATTTCTTTCTGCTTGTGTGAGAAGCTTCTGGATATCAGCCATCAAGCCGGCGCTCTTGCAAGGCTGGATTATTCACACATTCGACCTCCAACCCTGAACAACAACAAACAGCTCAGTGCTCGGCGCTCGCTCTGCTCGCTGTTCGGCAGATTGGACGATTACGGGTCGCGACATCAGCGGTTTGGCGCCAACGTTCATCTCACATCTCCTCTGAGGTCAGAAATAGACTCCATCGTCTCAGTAATTCCTCCCATATAGAGAATATTTGACGTTTCCCTCTCACCAACACTCTTTTCTTTTGAAAGATTTTTATTTTTTTATTACCCTCTGCTGAGTGCAGAGTGACAGTGAAAGTAATACCAGAAAGAAAACAACCACAAGGATAAAGCTGGAGGTTCCTTTGTGCTGGCTGTGAAGGACCCTCTTATCTTTGTTCATACCTAATGAATGCAGGGCCCTTTGCAACATGAATGGTTTGTTTCATAGAAAAAAATGTTTTCATGAGTTCAGAGACCTTTTCTTCAGATGTTTTGAGTTTTCAGTTTAATGTACACATGTATAAAGAGAACATGAAAGATTCTCATGAAAATGTCTTACCAAAGTAAACTTGTTCTTTATGACCTGAAACTCCCTAATATCTTCTTGTACATAGAATCAGAAGTTTCTAAGCACTCGCCAGCGGCACAAATGCCATATGAACTTTGGGCTTTTTGAACCAATCCTTTTCAGTGTTAAACTGCAAGAATCTGGCGTGGAAGTTCTCTAACTCACACTAGTGATGGGAACAACCGTTTAGTTCAGTGTACTGAATCCAGGGGCGAGTTGATCATCTGGAGGTTCCTGAATCACTGGTCTGTTCTAAACACAGTGGACCAACACCAGCAGATAGCATGGCACCCCAAACCATCACTAACTGTGGAAACTTCACACTGACCAAAGTGGATTCTGTGCCTCTCTCTCTCCATCTTTCTCCTGATAATGGATCCTTGATTTCCAAAGGAAATGCAGAGCTTACTTTCATCTGTAAAGAGGACTCACCGGTTCCTTTTCTCTAAGCCCAGGTAAGATGCCTCTGGTTCAGCCCATATTCGTCTGTTTGTGGTGGCTCTTCTGTAAAGGATTTTGCTTGACAATCTTCTCAAGGTTCTCCCTGTTGCTGGTGCACTTTTTCCAACCACACTTCTTCCTTCCACTCAATTTTCTGTTAATATCCCTGGGAACAGAATTATATGTGGCTTACCCTCATTGTAAAGGGTGTGGATGACTAGCTTCTGTACATCTGTCAAGTCAGCACTCTTCCCTATGATTGACAGGAAGAATTGATGCTTTCATTTTTTTAAACAAATCAATACATATTTCTGTTAACAGTTAACTGGTAGCTCTTTCTATTTTGCGTTATTTTCTAAATTGTACTATCCACAGCTCTGAACGTAACCCAGAAACCAGCATATACATTACCTGTTAATCTTTGCAAGCTTTACAGTATCATGAATTCAAACTTGTACACAAAGTTAATGTGTTTTAGAATATATTATATTATGAATATATTATACAGGATGTGTAAAAAGAAATAGCAACAGTAATAACTTGTGTAACTGTCTAATCCTGGAAAAAGAATGGTTCAAATAAACAATAAATAAATGACATCTGATTAGAACTAAACTGCAGTTCAAAGGCAGAGAAGGAAACAGAATATAAGTGAAGTATAATGAAGAGTAGGTGTTGCAAGATGCTTAGGCTTAAAATCCAAGAAAAAATCAAGATGTATGATGAGGTTGAACTTTTCTGACTAAACATATTATGCATCTTATATTTATTCATATATATCTAAATGTATGTGTCCTTTTTTATGTATCTTTGTTGCTGTACTATTTAGTAATCGTGACATAATGTCAGGGATTGATCCCGGAGCACAACTCATTGAAGGTCTTTCAGTAAGCTCAAACGCTGATGATGTTGAGATCTGAAACATATCCAAGCATGTAGGAAGAGCCAAAGTAAAAGCATGACAGCAGTTCATTCATAAAGTGAGAGAATAAAGGCTTTGAGTGTGGGAAGCAGAGGTTAAGCAGGATTTTCCCTCCGTCTGTTCTACACAGCGTACAGAAACACAAACTCCAGCACAACGACGAGGAGCAGAGATCAAAGCCTGGAAATGTTTTGCCACCATCAACCTGGAAGTGCTTCAAGAACATCAAGTGAGGAGCAAGAAGACATCTGAAGGGAAAGCCCCTCAAAGTGCATCCATCACTCAACTACTACCCAAAAGCAGACAAGCACATTCTCTGCTGACCCTTTAAAGAATGTGCTGCTATAGGTTCAGAGCTATTTATTCTGCTGAGCAGTTTTATTTGAAGAAAAAAAAAAAAGAAAGAACCTCATGTACAATTTTTTACTACAGCGCCGAAATAGAGGCACCTAGAAAGTGTTCACAGCACTTCATTCTCTCCACATTTTGCTATGTTGAAGCCTTATTTCAAATGGTGTAACATTTATTTTACACACAAATGTGTGAATACTTTCTGGATGCTACGTAGTTAAAAAAAAATATTTAGCTCTTAAATGTGCATAACATTATGTTTTAAGAAATCGCCTTATATTTTAGTAGGTACCAACACTAATTTACAGAATCTTTGCCCAAATATTGCAATCAGATTGATGTAATAAGAAACAAAAATTGGAATAATTTTAGAGTGTGGACTTAATGTGAAACAACTTCTCTTACAGCATAAAACTGTTTACTAAATACAGTAAACAGTAAACACATGAAAAAAAATCGGAAATAGAGCAATTGTTGGGTTGAGATTAACCAGACACTGTTCAGAAAGTCCCCAACTGAGAAATGTTCATTAGAAACTATTTTGATGTCAGTAATGTAATTTCACCCATTCAATAAACAAAAAGCAAGAAAACCGTGTTCATTTGTGGTCTGACTGAGGCCTTGGACCTCCAGGATGGCAATCCATCCTCAGTTTCAGCAGCTCCTGACATTTTATTCCAGGTATGTCGTTGTGGTTCACACATAATGATGGAATTGATGAATACTGACAGTAATAATGCTCCCCCACTTTGTGCTCCATTGTGTCTCCATCCACTGCCTCTGTTCACGGCCTTATCTGCTCGCCACCAGGTTATTAGTTCTTTTGCCATCGCTATGGCAACAAAGCACTGTGCCTGCTTCACCGTCATCCATTATGTTTCAGAGCTGAGCAAGAGGAGTGGGGGGGGGGAGCGGATGAGATGTAGTGAAGAGGAGGATCAAAGCTGCTTGGTCACTACAGTGACGGACGAGGATGAAACCGACCGCAAGGCCCTTTCTACTCCAAATCGTAGTGGACCCCCTCTGTTTGTGCAGTATTTGATGGAATGGGACGTGTGTGGAGGTGTCTGTGGGCTTGTGGGGAACACAGCATTTCAAAAATATTATGATATGGTCAAACTCTGCTGCTACTAGAACTCATGCCTGCCAAAATGTACAAAGAAACAATCAGCTGAAACATTTAGGACACTTAAATGTTGATTTTGTCCAGAGCCACAGAACAAAAATCAAGCTTCAAGTTTGATCCACATATTAAAATGTAAAGCTGCAGTATGGATCTTTCATTACATAAATATGTTCTTTACGTAATTGTTAAAATTATTACTATGTTATCACAGATTCATATGAGACAATCTGTGAAAAAGAAAAAGAGCTCCTCTGTTTTTTCTCTATGGTCTGCTCCATCAGAAACAGAGTCACGTTGTAGCATGACCAGGATGAAACCGACCAGGATGAACATTGGATAAAGGGTTTTCCTGGAACGATAAGTTGTTCCTTTGCCACTGGCACATTTAGCAGCGTGTACGCGATCATGATTGGCAGTCCTAAGACACTCCTCCTTAATATCATTCGTTGTTTGTAGCCAGGAAAGGAGCATTTTTTCAGATGGCAATAGCACTTGGAGGAGCTTTATTTTTTTACAAATTATTTGTCTCACATTGACTGACAGTTTTAACATACAGTACAGACCAAAAGTTTGGACACACCTTCTCATTCAATGAGTTTCCTTTATTTTCATGACTATTGACATTGTA
>CAEFZY010070683.1:0-18843 GCA_903066815.1 Brachyrhaphis roseni
ATTACTGCTGCTCCCGCGGCCTCCACATCCCTCCGCTCATCCCGCTCTAACCGTCCGCATCCCGCAGTTAATGCAAACGGTACCGGTATATAGCTATTTTTCCAACGTACAGTTTACTACCGGTATGTCTTACTTTCGGGGTACGTCTTACATTAGCCGATCCCCCTAAAATCCCCACTACGTCTTACTATCGGGGAAACACGGTACAAGTTGAGTTCAGGTTACTGTTGTTGGGATCCACATTTAGCTGCAGCAATGCTATTTTTACACTGATCCATACATCACTTCATTATAACACTAAAACTATTTTTAGAACATAAATAAAAACAAAACAACAAAAAATCAATATGGAAGGCAACATGGCAGAATATACCTTGTTTTAGGTTGAACACATAATTAACTCTAGTGTGAAACCAAGTATTTATATTGTTGGCTGTTATTATTATAATATATAATATTGTTTTATCTGTCCTTTAAAATGTTCCACTATTATTAAATATGATACCAGTTGGTAATTAAATAATGTACATTTTCTGTACATTAACTTTTGGTAAAATGAATCCATTTTTAATAGCATGCCTAGTGAAATGATACTATGTATATTGACTAAACAATATATTTTAAAATAAACTAAGTAGCTTCTGGCTGAAAAATACACAAAATGCTAATTATTTGTACCTTTCTGACAGAGTCAGGAAGCTCCCAGCCTCCTGCTGGACACCACTTTAACTGCCAGATGAAGCCTTTGTCCAGAGCCAAACCGTAAACCAGGGAGGGCTGAGAGTCTGGTCTGCACAGGATTTACACAAAGAAGAATCAATCAGTCTATATTTACAGAGGACTTTCAATGAACGGTAAGACTGAAAAAGGAAATTGATTTGAGTTCAGTCTGGATGTATATATTTTATATCTACCTCTTGTTGTACTCCAGTTTGCCACAGTCCCACAGCTGGACCAGTCCGGGTTCTGAGTAGGTCTGGTTCACATAGTGCAGGTCGTCCATCCCTCGATGGCAAGCCAGAGCGATGTACTGGGAGGCCGGAGCGCCGTCCGGGGTGGGACACCACTCCAGGGCCCAGACGGGTCCACCGGCAAACAGAAACATGTCCCAGCAGTCCGGGTGAGCTGGCATCGCCTCAAACCTGACAGATTCAGCAACAAGTTAGCTTAACTCAACATTCACTCAACCTTTCATCTCTTAAACCACTGAATTAACGGAAAAGCTCATCAGTCTCACCTGCTGAGTCTTAGCAGAGGCGTCTCTTCCTGGTTTAGTTTGCCTCTGGACACTTTGAAGGCGGCCGACTCCAGCTCTTGAGGAAGGTATTTTTCTAATTCACTGAAAAATCAATGAATTAGATTGACTGAAGGCTAATGCTGTATGACAGTTTAATAACTGTCCTGACATGCTAACAGTTTCATATCCAGGCAGAAGAAACAATTTCCACATTAACATGGTCTGGATCACATCATCAGCTGTTGACAAGCACTGCTAATCTACATCCTTTGCTTTTGCTGCTCCTTTTTCAAAATTAATAAATAAATAATAAATTAATTATGATTAATTTAAAAAATAGAATAGAATAAAAATATCCTTTATTATCCCACAATGGGGAAATTTCTGTGCAGCAGTAGGAAAGTGACATGCAATAACAGCAAATAAAATAAATAAAAATATTATACAGTATGGGCAAAATTTCAGCATAAACACTTCATAATTATAAAAAAAATTACTCCAGTACAGAATAATCTGCAAAACAGTTGGTTGATTAAACCAGCTACAAATTGTATCTTTTTGAGAAATTAATTAATTAATTATTTACAGACCCTGCAATTAACTCGATTAAAACTTTTAATCAAGTTCCACCACTAGTTTTTTTTATTATTGCAAGTAAATAATTCAGCTAAAAAAGCAAGCAGATGAAAATAATCTACTTTTCTGGAACAGGCTCCCAGTTGCTAGAGGAAGGAACCCATTCTGGAAACACCCAGCTGCTGTAGTTCTCTTCCCGGCTGAAAACACAAAAATAACAAGTTTAGTAAATATACAAAAACAAATGTTATTTCTAGCTGCATCAGTAGAATTTTTTTCCACTCATTTTGTGATTGAAATAAAAACATTTAAGTCTGAAACATGGTGAGAAGATCTTACAATTTTTTTGTCATCTCAGCAGAATCCAGAATTGTTTTTATGATACCCAAGTCGATTCCGTTGTGAGGTTTTCCATTTGGGCTCCTCTGCTGGGGAACATAAACAATCAAAATGAGTTTTTCACATAATTCACCAAAAGAGATTATTTTATTGATAATTAAGTTTAGATTTATTAAGAAACAAAAATTTTAATAAAGTACTGTAGCCCTTCATCTGTTTCTATGAAGTAAAATTAGTAGTACTGGTAAGCAATATTTAGACAAACTATCAATCTCTGATTTTATTTCAATGTTAAATTAATATAAATATTAACTAATGAGTCAATAGTATCTAAACAATTAAAATTACAATGTCAAACTCAGTGTATTTAATGACAGTAAATATTAGACATCATCTTACTTGGTGAAAAACTGGATGAAATTTCTCTCGTTCCCCAAAATCTGATTCAGCGTCTGACACTTCTTGATACTCCTCTTCCTCGTCGGTTTCTTCATCTTCCATATTTGGCACAAAGTCTTTCTCAAAGTCATCAAGTTTTCTCTTTCGACCTTGAGCGCAAACATAAAATCACAAAATGTAGCATCACACAAAGTCGCCATTTTTTCTTCACGTTTATATGCTTTTTTGGGGAACCAAACTTTCTATTTATGCACACATTAATTCACATTTTTTAGTTTTTTAACCCGTTTTTTCATCAACACTGATTACAAATGAATCTGTTGTTGATCAAACAGGAGCTATAATGTGTGACGGAGACATCCACTGTACCTTTTGTCTGTTTGGAAGATTTCTGTTCAGATTCTTCGTCTTCGTGCAGCTTGGAGCCGAGTTCATCTCTGGGATGACAGAAAACCTCTTTGGCTAAAAGTCGGAGGTACTTCAGTGCCCTGGAAGATTTTTGGTTGAGTATTAAACACTGAAGAGCCACTGGAAAAATACAGAACTTCATATTTGCGAGTTGAGAATCCACATGGCTAAAAGATGATATGGTTCCTTGCAGACTTTGCATCAAATTTCCTGAATTCTCATAAATTTCCCCAAAGTGTATAAATTCAAGAGTTCACTAAGAGTTTTGGATATTTCTGCAACCTGTACAAACAGATGGAAGAATAGATGGTTTAATACAATACTTCAAAGCACATTTACCTAAAATACACTTTGAAGGTCTGAATTATTTATAACAAATCAGATACACATTATGTAAACAACAGGCAGCAGAAATATTAAAATTCAATTAAAAAGTACTTAATTTATCCATAAGGGAATCAAATGTTGTCATTACTCATGTCATCAAAATATTGTCAAAATGCTATTGGGGATGATGATAATGTGAGCAGGAAGGATCTCCAGTAACAGTCAGTCTTCCAACAAATTTGAAAAAGCCTCTGACTGAAGGCTGTTGCTGTATGACAGTTTTATGGTTGTAAGATGCTAACAGCTCAATTTCCAGGCAGCAGAGATGATATTTTCACAGTAACATGTCCTGGATGACACCATCAGCTGTTAGCAAGAACTGCTAATACACATTCTTTGCTTTTGCCACATGGAGCAGAGAGATGTTGGAGTAGGGGATCGGATCCATGAAGCTGCAGGTATTATTGCAGCGTTTGACATGCTAATTAGCTGCTCCCGCTTGTAAAACCACATTGTTGCTAAGGTTACACAACGTGAATGTCTGTTAATATAAAAAGTAACAGTAACAGTGAAAATTCTTCCAGCATCCAAAACTAGAAGCAACAGTCTCATTTGGTTGAGACAATTAGTTTGTCTCAACCCAAAATAATTATAAATAAAAGTCCACAAAAAGAACAATCAGAACTAAGGTAACAGAGCAACATTCCATGTTTTAGTTATTCTCTTTGCTAGTCCAGATCTCTGAAAACTTTTCAAAACTGTGTCTACTGTAGTGTGACCTACGCTTTAGCAGCTCCTCTCCGGCGACGGCCCCCTGACTGGACCTCCTCATCAGGTTCAGCAGGAGGATCTGGTTCCTCTTCATCCGGTGGGACTCTAACTTCCTCTACAGGCTTCTTTCTGACATACTTTCTTTTCGGCTTCAGTGACCCATTTTCCTGCTGGACAGAATTTTCTACAACACTCCCTCCAGTGTTTCCAGTCAGCAGGTCCCCAGCAGCAGAGGCAGTTTCTGCAGGCTGTGTTTTCTTGGATCTTTTAGGTTTTCTAGGAGTTATTACTGTATCTGCAGGGATTGTTTGTGGTGATTCTTTTTCTCCATTTGTGGTCTGTTGTTCAGGTGTTTTAGTTTTTCTCTGTTTTGTGGGAGTCTTTCGAGAGGTTGCTCCTTTCCCCCCTGACTTTCGAGAGGATTTCTGTTTGAAGCTTTTAACAATATCCGTGTCATCGGTTTCAAAATCAACATATTTAGAATTTCTCTTTCGTTGTCGTCCTCTTGAGCTAGAAGACAAATAAATATTCTGCTGTGATGGTGTATCCAGCCCTGCAAGGAGAGGTTGAATTATATTACAGTGATTTGCAAAACAATTTTTCCAAAAAATAACATTAAAAAAATCTGAACGGTGTGCACTCCACATGCAAAATGGTGAAAATTTCCATCACAGTGTTCACACCTCATTCCAATTGTAAAACACTATGATGGCAGCATCTTGCTATAGGGATGGTTTTCATTAGCAGGTCAGGGAACAAACATAATAAGCAAAGAATAAATCCCTTTTATTAACTTTCCCTACAACTCAGAAGCAAAATGTTGTTTGTTTGTGAAATCGAACTGTTCTAATTCGACAGTAAAGGAATACAAACACTTTTAATTTTCTAGAAAATGTTTTTTATGCATCAGCAAATGAAGACTTTTTAAAAATCCAGTAAAAGCATGATTTCATGACACTTGAAATAACCAACAAATGTTGCTTTCCAAACAGTCATTTGAGATATTGATTTAGTACTAATGATATATTTGATAATATATCAAATATTGGGATATTTGATATATTATGTGGAATCTGAGGTAAGACCCAAAACTACGTTCAAGACATTCTCCATCCCATCTGACAAATTTTACATGATTCAATAAATTAGTCTATTTGTAAGACCCAAATAACTTTGCTTCTGCTTATCAAAATCCAATTAAAATGCATTAATATTTATGGTTATAATGTGAAAACAGCTTGTGGAGTGCAAGATAGTATGTTTCAATAGAAGTAAATTAGAAATTTACACTTTTTTTGGAAAGAAAACTTGTGTTTTTAAACGCATTATGTGTCTAAAACATATGAGGTGTGTTTTTACAAACCTGGTCCAGAGTCAACGGGATCCATTGGCTCCAAGTTATTTATGTGAGGGTTGTCCTGCAATATGCTTCGTCATCTTTGGGACGTTGTTAGACTTCGATTAACTGTACACTGGATGAGAGCATGATAATATTGCATCATTTTTTTTAGTTTGTTTTTAAGAAACTTTCAGAACAACTGGAAATAATTACAATGAGTTTAAGTAGAAAACAATTCAATACACATATAATGGAGATATTCAATCCAAATTGCATCCGATTCAGCAAAAGTAAAGGACTAGTTCGCTGTTTAATAACTCTATATAAAAATATTAAAAAAAACTTTTAAGAGTTTATCAATTTCAGATTCTAATTTAGAGTTAATCAAATGCAATACAGACAGAGAAAAGTAATAAAATAGACATTTACTGAACATAGGAACCAGATGCTAACTCTGGCGTTATGGAGATATACTGTCACTATGTACACCAGACACCGCGGTAAAGCTAGCCGCCTCTTCGAAAATGACAGTAAAGCCAGCCCGCACTCGATTTCCACGTGCGCCATGGCACAAGACATTACGGCAACGTAATTTTCGAGCTCCTTTCAGAGTAAAAGCTCACATCCGGTTCATGTTTGATCTACTATAAGTAGATTTCCAGCGGCTTCAAGTTTAGACTTTGTATTTATGCAGTTGCGAAAAGAAATAATGTATCGGAAATAATTGGGGATATTAAGCAATGCTGAAAAACTCTCTGTTTCCAGTGACTTCTCTCACTTCTGGGTGACAAAGGGACACCTCCAGAACACAACCAGCAAATGCTAACCCGATCTGATGTTTAATTTAAAAAATAAAAGCCAATTTAAATAAGACGTTTTAAACCCCCCTCTCCCCTAAGTTGCCGTGCTTTTATTATTAGTTAAATACAAAGTCTAAACTTGAAGCCGCTGGAAATCTACTTGCAGTAGAACATGGACCGGATGTGAGCTTTTATTGTCAAAGCAGCACGTAAATGAGGATACCGTAACGTATTGAGCTGTGGCGCACGTGAATATCGTGTGCGGGCCGGCTTTTCGAAGAGGCGGCTAGCTTTACCACAGTCAGCAGACTCCATTGAAAAAAAAATGACACTTTACGTTTACTGAGTAATAGCAGAGTTTATACAAGAAATTAATAACTAAAAATCATCACGCTGCATTGTATCACGTTTCCCATTGTTTCGGTACATGTTTATTCGCAAAAATAAACAAAACAGAAAGTTATTTCAGTTATAAAAGTCGGTTGTTTTCCTAGCAAGCCAGCGCCTTTGAGCTTCGCATTTTGGCTAACACACACGGCTAAGCTAACAAGCTAATATAGTAGTAGCGTGTTGTGCTACTTTCACCTCAATACTACGGAAATGAGGATCGCCAGTGATCACCACTGATTGCCACCATTAAAACCTAATCGTGAGAGGGTCTTGGATTTCCACCCCGGTGGCAAAGCCTGGAATCCCTCATACCAAACTCGGGATACCGGACACCAACAGCACCGGATCGAATCCCGAGCACAGCTCTCGGGAACAAACACTTGGATGATGATGGACTACGCAGAGCGAAAACCGTCGTAAAAGATACACTACCTACTATTTAATCAGAAAGAAAAAAAATTGCAAATACCTCCAGTGTCGGTTCCGCTGCATCTGTTAAATCAAACCTACAATATCATTACATCAGACCGCCATGTTACTGTAGAGGCATGGTGGTCTACACCGCCCCCTGTCAGGACAAAGTGGAATTACAAGAGATTCGTTTCCACATCACTGGTGCCCAAAAGTTGTACTTAGTAGCCTCAGAGTAGCACTTCTTGAATATATTTTTGCTCAAGTAAAAGTAAAAAGTAATTTCTGTAGTAGCATATTTGTAGTAAAATATTTGTAGTATAAACAAACACATTATTACTACTGCTGTTGGAAAGTTTTATACATATGGCAGACATATTGGATTTTGAGAAATTTTCAAATCAAATTTTCCACTTCAGGGGCCATTTAATTTTTTTCCCCCAGTTGATTATATCAAAGATTATATAAATAGCCAACTTGAAGAAGGGTAGGCTTATATTTGTACAATTCCACCTAATAAATTAGGCTGAAAATGACTAAATATCAGAATCAAATATTTGCCTTATATCTATAAGAATTTGAACAATTATTATTTTTCACTTTACCACAGTAATTCACTAGAATTTTTTTGTTGTTACAATAAAGAGAACATGGTCCATATCTTTCAAAATGTGAGTTTTCAAGATCAGGAATTCAATCTGTGAAATGAAAAATTCAGAAGGTCACTGAAAATGAAAGAGGGGAAAAAAGTTAACTTTTTGCAGAGAATGTGTTATATGTAAAAGTCAAAATGATAGTTTTGTCTTTTTGAAACACAAGCAACACCTCACAAACATTTAAAATGCTCAGTGGGAAGCTCTTAAAACAAATTAATTCAAGACTTGATTCTTTAGTTTGGTTTGAAAAGAAATGTGCAAAACGCAGAAAACAAGAAGAAAATACATTAATTAACATTTCATCAGCTGAAAAAAAAAATCTGTTAAACATTAGAGCTAGAAATAACTGAAATAAAAATGTCTAACAACATGTATGTAAATCGCAGAGAACATGGACATTAATCTAATCTATCAATATCAGGAATACATTAGGAGACAATAACAAATCTGCAAACAGGACATTTTAAATTCTTTTTTTCCTTCATCAGTTGACAAAATGTATTCATGCAGTCTGAAAGTTTTTGTGATTTGTGTTTAAAATAACAGATTTTCTACTGTGTGTGTACTTTATGTAACTGTAGATTTTATCTAATATTAGGATCAGTTTGAGTAGAGGAAACCAATCATATTTAATCTCTTTTTGTGCTTTTGACACTTAAAATATTGAAGACTAAAACTTAAAATGTTTTTTTTTTGTTATTAAGAGCCACACAAACAGAAGTATAACATATTTGTTGGGGATGAAAAGGTTGGAAAAGTCTATTTTACACATAAGAGAAAGGCATTTGACTTTTAGAAACACAGTTACTGAGTTGGTGCTACTTGAATATTTCTCCTGTCTTTCATCTGATGAAGCCACAGATGTAAATAAAACAAAATTAGGTTAAACAGAACAAACTTATGAGGCACAAAGTGTTGTCAGAGAGAACAAAACACGTTCTCAAATAAAATATCCTGACATCCTCATGTTGTGTTGAACTAACTTTACCTTCTACGGTTAACAACAAAGACAGGAAGGTTTTAAAAGAATTATAAAGAATTAAAAACTGGTGAAAACGCCCAGAAAATGTTGTAACTACATTTAGTGTTAAGTCCACAACTTCATGCTGTACGTCCTTCATCGGCTCAAAGTTTCATTTGTAGTACGCTTCCTGTTGCCGTCTCATCTTTAGTAGGAATAGCCGTCTGTTGCATCATTTATTTTAGCAGCTGATGCAGGATCCTATCAGGCATTTCTCCATCATTTTGCAGCGTCAGCATGTGGCTCCATGATGTCAGGCCGTTTCAGGTTCCACTGGTCGATCTGGCGCTGCGTGCCATGAAGCCCGGCTTCCACCTCACTGTTGCCGAAACTGAAGCAATCCGTCTGTTTCCCGTCCACCATCCCGGTTTCTCCTATCGTTTCTCCCTTAATCCTCCCTTTGACCTCCATTATCTCATCGCTGTTGTCCTCTGATTTGATCGCGTCCACCATGTGCATGTCGATGTGTTCCGGTCCCAGCACGGCTTCCTTGCGGTCCATGTCCAACCACACCGGTCCCGCTGGAGGTTCTAGGGAAGTGTAGTGGAGCTCTGGCTCATCTTGTGAGTGGAGGTTCTGCTGCTCCGGGTGGAGGAACTGGGTTTGGTGCTGCAGGTGATGCAGAGGCTGCAGTGGATGCTGCAGGGGCTGCTGCTGGTGGTGGTGGTGATGATGATGATAATGGTGATGCTGCTGCTGGTGCAGGTGGTGGTAGTGGTACTGGTCAACAGTTTGCTTGTTTGCATGGACTGACTCTTTTGGTTGGTTCTTGAGGAACTTCTCAAACTTCTTGGAGGCTTTTTTGTTTGTTACAAACCAGTCCTGTTAGGACATAAAGCGAAGATATAAGTGAAAATAAAATGGTTAAGTAAAGCAACTAGGGATGGACGCAAACTATTAACTGTCGACTATCATCACCATCACTCTACAATAAGTCTGAAGAATTCTGAATTAATATGAGTTACAACAACATTTAATTTCCATTTGGAATCAATAAAGTATTTTTAATTTTTAATCGAATTTGATTAAATATTTTATTGGGTTAAAATTAGT
This sequence comes from Brachyrhaphis roseni, assembly GCA_903066815.1. NCBI lineage: Eukaryota > Metazoa > Chordata > Actinopteri > Cyprinodontiformes > Poeciliidae > Brachyrhaphis > Brachyrhaphis roseni. The sequence continues at coordinate 9,728 of CAEFZY010070683.1, forward strand.
TCCAAACGATTAAACATCCGTTTAAGCCTTCTTATAGTATTGTAGTTTGGCCGCCATCCAGCAGAGGGCACAAAAAAATCTGTGGTGAGTTCTTAAAGGAATGTTAAGTTGTAACATTCCTTTAGGAGGAACCAAACGGTATTCATGTATGAACATCTTTCTGTTCGTGAGGTATTGATGTGAGAAATCCACAACTTTCTATTTATTCAGTTAGTATTTTATACAGCTGACACAAAATAATGTAAAAATTTAATGTTTTTTTTTTATTCACCATATTATGAAAGATTTTGCAATTTATATTATGGAAAGACGACTGGTCTTCTTAATCCATAAAAAACTCAGATTTTAAGAAAATCGCTGGTTGGCTGATTAATATGATCAATTTAAGATTAACTCTGTTGATAATTTGCATCACTAAAGCTTCTCAGTTTATTGGATTTTACATTATGTCATCTGCTTCTTGCAGTGAACAGTCTACCTAGAAGAACTGCTTTTCTTCAAGAACCAAGATACATATTATTTTCCCAAACTAATTCTCAAAAATATAAATATGTTTTTGACCATAAAGTTTTATTCTCCACCAGAATCTTTTCTGAGCCTGTCTGAGCCTAAACAGATAGAATATAATAAATTAATACAATGGAGTCATCAGCATAAAGTGTGACCGTAAAGGGACAAAACAGTATATCCAAGGCAAGAAACTTGGTAATTTATTTTTACCTGTGAGTGGACTGAGTTTATGTGATATTTCACTCCACTTTCAGAATTAAACTCCTTGTTGCAGATCAAACATCTGTATTTTCCAGCCTCAAATTCACCCTGAAAAAGGAGAGAACAAACCGTAAAGTAAGAATATTTTCACATATATAAGTTATTAAATACGCTAAATAATTGCTCTTACACCTATTGCTTTTTAATTCAGAGTTTATGTCTTTATTTAAGGATATAGAAAACAGAGAATGCAGAAATAAATGCTGGTTTGATATACTTCATTTATTCCAAGATTTAACAGAATTTGCTGGAAATGATCTTTCTAGACACAGAACAGATGATGTACCTTTGTGCACAATCCCAGGTGAGCTTTCAGGCCAGACACACTGGTGTATGTGCAGTCACAACCCTGAGGGAAGAATATAGTGCAACACATCACATGAGTTTCACTTTACTGATACTGAAACAATGTATTTTTTTGAATTGGTAAAGTAGAAAAAAAAAACATTTTTGAAGTGTAAATCCAAAAGTCTGCTATAACTTCATGGTGATATTTCTATGGATGGAGGAACTTTGAGTTTAAATTAATAAAAATCCAATAATAATTTTAAAAAACACCACATGCGAAATGAACCCATGACTTTAGTATGACGTGCAATGTCTGTAAAACAAGCAGAGTATACTTAAAAAATTATTATTTGGTGCTATTGCCCCTGTAAACACTTTATATTGTCTGGTTCAGGCTATAAGGCCAGTCTAGGCTGGCAGTACCTAACCGCAGCTCGAAATAGATTGAAAATAAATCATCAACTTATTTTTAAATCAGATTAACTGTTCAGGTTTAAAATGTAATTCTAGTAAATGTCAAATAAAAGTGTGTCCTACCTGGTTAGGACAGTGAACTTTCCTCTGCAGCTTCACCTCATTCTTCCACTTCCTCAGCACCTCTTGGCTGAACGCCGGCAGACCTGGTCGGGCGTATTTCAACTGGAAAAGGCATCAAAATGAAAAAATTAAACCTTAGCAGTTTCAACAAAACCGATTTTTGTGATCAGTAACATTCTTCATGCCTTCTTATCGTCAGGCACAAGGTCTGACTGAAACTTCCTCTTGGGCCAGTCCTTTGGCAGTTCATTGTTGGCGATCTCAGCCAGGTGGAAGTTGGCCACCTGTGCAGAGGCGCGCTGCACTCTGCCGCTGGGCGTCCGCTCTGGGTTAGCCTCCCTCTGGGCCTTCAGGGCCTCGTCCTCTTCAGGCTTCTGGGGCGTCTGGAAGGAGCGAGTGGAAGTCTTGATCAAAATGCAACATTAGCAGTAGATTTCTAGCTACTTAATACAACTAGAAGTGACAAATTACTGTGAATATGTAAAGTCAACTTACAGGAGCATGCTCTGATTTCAGGTGGTACTCCAGACCAGCCTTGGATTTGTACGCTTTCCCACAGTGGGAGCAATTCAGCAGCAACTTCTCCAGCTCAGACTCTTCCTTCCCACACTTCTTCATGTGGTACACATAGCCCATGATGCTGGTGAAGGCAGCAGTGCAGCCCTGGGGAATAAAAGGTATTTGTGAGTTTTTTATGGTTTTAAAACAGACCAAACTGCAATGTGATCAACATCTCACTTCTTTAGAGCATTTCAGTTTGCCGAGTCTCTTCAGGATTTTACGCAGTTTGTCTTTGATGGCGCGGTCGTCAAGGACCTTGGTGTCATCAGCTGATGGCTTTCAAGATTAGAAAAGTTAATGTCAGCATTCTGGCATTGCAGATATTACAGCACATTTATAAACAACACCTGTTGCACATGATGTACGCACTATAAATGATTAAATCAAACATTTAAAACTGCAGCAGATGAAACAAAAACAAGCATAAATGATGTTTTTTGAGCAACAGAACAGTAACAGTTTTACTTTACAATGTAGTGTGTACTTTGGAGGCCTAAAATACACAACTAATCAAGAAAACATCAGATTTTCCTATAGGAAAGTTGTGTGTTATGGACTGCAAAACAGCTATCATCTCTGCTAATACTGTAACAGAAATAAAGGGGATATAAATAATGATCTTACCAGGTTGCTGTGGTCTGCCATGATGTGATACTTCATCCCTGTGGAAGATTTAAGCTGCTTCCCGCAGTGCTGACAGGTAAAAGGTTGCTGCAGATTGATGAGACATTTTTAACAAACTTAATACTTTACACCAAGTACTTGAACGATGCATAAATGTGGTTATACCCCACATGATCTTATTTTACTGAGATTTTATATGGTATGAATATAAATGTAATATATATAATATTTATAACATATATTTTTCAGGGTAGTGTTTGAAGCCTCACCAGTCTGCAGTTCTCCATGTGTTTCTTCAGCCCCTCCACAGTTTTCCTGCTCACACTTTTACATTTGGGACACGTCACTCTCCCTTTGGCCACAATCTGGAGCTGCCAGCGCTCCTCTTGGCTTCCTGGAGACGAAGCACAGCAAGAATAACAATTAAGTTTTACTATCAGAGACTTAAATATCTGAATACCAAACCAACAGATTATCTGTGCATCTAATGAATGCACAGTGTTAATGTTTTGGATAATTTTACACAAACACTTAAGGTTGACATTTAGTTTTAAAACTAATCAAAAAAACTAAAATTAGATTATTTTTAATTAAGCTGTTCTCACCTGGAGGGTAGGTTGGAGGTTCCTTCTTGATTGGAAGAATGATGGGTTTCTGATCTTCATTCATTTGGACAGTTGAGCTCCTACTAAAACCGACTGCATCTGAAATTGAGATACATGAAATAAGTTTCTTTATTACTGCGTCAAATAGATAATTTAATCTGATCTCAACTGAATCCAAATCAGACTTTTGTTCTGTAAAAAGTTGAACCTGTTGGACAGGACGGAGACCTACAGGACATGCTGCCCTCTGGTGGCGGAAGGAAGTTATTTACAGCAAGGCTTGGCTCCACTTCTCCTCTATGGACCTTCTTCATGTTCATGTCTTTGAAATATAATACGAAAATAACATTGAGCTACCTTATATAACAAGCTAGCTCTTGTGGCATATGAGAAACATATTCTAGTGATTACCGGGTCTCCAGATGTTTCCTCGTTCCCTGTTTGAGTCGCTCAAACTGGGAACGATCCAGACTTGCTCATCCTGGCTTCGGCCGTTTCCCCACCTTTGCTCTGGTCCGCCGGAGGATCCGTCTGTCCCTGGATCCCTTCCACCGTTCCAGGCCTGATCCTGGCTTTGGTTTCTCCCCGCCCCCCATCCAGACTCGGGACCTTGCTCCTGGCTCGTGATCCAAGCCTGATCCGGTCCAGGATGGCCTCTATTTCTGTCAGGAATCCATGTTTGGGGTTCTTCCCTGCCTGGAGTCCAGGCTTCAGGGCCTCGCTCCCTGCTGGAGCTCCAGGTCTGTTCCTCAGGCTGCGGTTGCTCCCGGCTCGCCTCTGATCCTTCAGGCCAAACGTCCTTCCCCATCTCTCTTGCAGGCATGTTTACGGACCTTTCATCCGAGCCGTTGGCCAGGCCACCTGATGACATCACAGAGCAGCTGGTGGTCGGATAATCCACAGATCCCAAGGAAACATTTTGGAGGTCCTCATACCTGGTATGAAAACAAAATAAATATACTACAAACCTGTCACAATGTAATGATTTCTCTTTTTTTTGGTAAAAGGTCACATATTATCCCTCCTTGAACAGGTTAGGAAATGTCTATTGGTATATACAAAACATTATATTACTTTTGTGCACAAAATCATTCTTAGATAATGACATCTTAGTCCACTCAGTTTTGCCTAATTTGAGCTCCTTTCAGAATGAGCTGTCACTGTCTCTTTAAATCTAAATAAGCTGCTGCTGGCCACGCCCCCCAGCTCAACATTTACAAACCAATGTGTTATTATGCATCTGTACATCTTTGAAAAGCAGAACTGGAGCCTCCTGCACAACCAACAAGAATGCAGCAAGTGGTTTCTGAATAAGTCAACAAAACACTTGTCATGACCAGCAGCTATTGTACAGTGCATATAGCAGTAAAACCAGCTGAGCAAATGTGCTGGAACTCTGTTAGGGTTGCTAGGCAACATGCTGGAGTTCTGCTGGAGTTGCTAGGTAACAGTTGGAGTTATTTTTAGAAGCAGTAGAGACGCAAATGGAAGCAAAATCCATTATTATTATTCACGTAAATATATTAATAAGCTGCATAAATTGTTTTTATATCTTCTCACTTTCTCCACCTGTGATGAAGTGCAACACATTCTGTACCCAGAATGCAATTCAAGCACATATTATGGTATGAGAGAAATACACTGATGTGTTTAAACATGGCTCCTCAATTGGTACTCAGTTTCGAACCACATAAATGTGAGTTTTTTTAGTAACACTGGCTGAATTAGATGATGAGTAATTAATATAACCTGAGTCTGAAAAAAATATATACTTACAAAAAATTCACTAGTATTTGCTATCTGACTATGTTTCAAAGGTCTTACCTTTTTTTGCTGCAAGTTCTTTTCATCTTTACATCGTTTTGATCTTGAGTCTCTTCATCCTGCAAAAAACAAACACAGAACTGTGAGGATGAAGCCTGAACAGTCGTACAAACTCATAAATCAGAATTTTCAACATAAATAAGATAATATAGAAAAAGCTACATGATGCAATCGTTTGTCTTTCTCACCTCTGGATTTTCAAACGTATTTAGTTCACCTTGTCTGTCAGGAAACCTGTGAACAGCTGATGTTTAGAAACACAAAGTAACTATAGTTAGCTGGACAAAATGTAGGAATATAAAAATAAATTCCTTCTTTGTCGCTCTACCTGGACATGGAGGTGAACTTCTGGCTTGTGACTGGACAGGTTTCCTTTTCCTCGGCACATACAGAGGTGACATATCCCCTCCGATGTGGGCGGGGTCCATACTACGAGAGCCAACCCGTCCACTGAAGAAATCAGCACTGAAAATATAAATAATGGAAGAAACATTCATGGACTTCAATTGTTATTACACAAAATATGCCAGGAATTTTTCTATTTTCTTGGAAAATTACATTTCTAATTTGAAATTAATTCAGATTTTTTTTTACAGTGTTTTGCAATTTTTACAGAAATATACTTTGAATTGTGAACTATTAAATAATAATGATACTTTATTGAGAGAGAATATACAGTTTGCAAATGAAAAGAAAACTCAATAAAATAAGAATAAATTATTTTTATTTATTTAGTAGCTTATAAAATATAGTTCCATGAAAATTTGACACCCATATACAAACAGTAATAATAAAAACTAATATTAATTGAATAATCAATAAGGAGTGATAAGAAAGAAAAGTATCAAGTTGAAACAGTTGAAAGGAAAAAATAAATCAAGTCCAAGAACGGAACCCTGAGGTTCTCCATCTGTAAACAGTGCTGCTCCTGCTGATAAATGAAAGGTTCAATCTCCATTTATCCAAGTAATTTAAAACTCCTGCTTCACTTATTATTATGATCAGAATTATAAAAGACATAAATGTCTTTAAAAATATAGAGCTTTAGGAATTAGTTGCTTTTATTGAATGGTATTCCTTAGGTTTGATGTTAAAGGTTAGGCTACAAACATATTGGAAGTATTTTAATAATATTGATAATACATTTTACTAATTACCATTACAATAGTATATAATGATCCTATTATTGTATTATTGCAAATACATTCTTTTATGAACAAGAAACTGACTCGAATAAATTAATGAACTATTTTTCTTTCAGTGTTTAAATAATTTAAAACAAACAACCCCTAAATTAATAACATAGTCATTAACCGTCATTACCAGGATTGTGGGGCACTTAGTTTGTTGGTGTCTAAAATATGTAATTACAAAATAAAATAGAAAGAATAAATGTTTTAATGTCTTGACATTCCTTTGATTTGTCATCATATACATTTAAACTGAGACTAATGAGGCGTAGAAAGTTTTAGAAAATCCACACTATTTATCGTTATAAAAGTTCATTTCTCAAATTATTCCCTCAGAATATTAAATTTTTTTTAGTATTTTGGAAAATTATATTTGTATGTAAATTTAGTAGAGTTATAGTATTTCTTTCAGAAAAAGTTGTGATGAATGATGAAAGCCTGATGATTCACTTTCAGCTCCTGTTGTGTTTACACTCTGCATTTGCATCCCATCTGACATGTGAGCTGTTAGTGATGGATGTGCGCATATGAGGCCAGTCAGCTCCATTTCAACACTAAGATAAAAATGTCAAAGAAAATTGTAAAAAAAAAAAAAAAAAAAAAAAAATTACAATGAATTTTAACAAGTGAATAGTATGACGTTTTACACTAAACCTGCACAAACGAGAACCATTTTTGCAAAGCTGATAATAAATAATGATCTCTGGCCACCATCTGTGTCTGGGTGGATAGAAGAGAGAAAAAACAAAAAGATTTGGATTTCAGACGACGAAAACGAGTAAAGCAGAGCTTGTGTCAGATATCCGATAAGCGTTTCCCCCCATACTGAGGCTCCACTCCTGATCGCCTTTCATTGTTTCTTAACGGGGTAAGAAATACCAGAGAGCCTACCGTCCTACAGCCCAGTCCCTCTGCAGGGACGGCCAGCCTCCATGGCTTCCAGCCCGGCCTCCTCTGTCGCCTTTTCCCCGGCAGAGCAGCCGCCAGGCGGGCTAACATCCAGGACAGGCCCGGTCCCTGGATGAACACGGAGAAAACCTAAAGCTGTGGCTGCACCTACATATGGACCAGCGCACTCACACGTAGAAATATAGCAGCCACTGGATGCGTGTGTTGTTGAGCGGAACGCCCTCCTCCTGCTGGAGAGAACAAATAAGACCCGCATCTGCTGCTGCGTTCAAGGCCTGCGGGACATACCGCAATGCAAACCCTACGAGGAGGATTAAGTTTACCGAAGAAAAAAAAAGAGAAATACATTCTGACTTCTGTCTAAGAATTATTACCTTTCATCTCTGAATTCTGACTTTTGATCTCAGAAAATTAAAGTCCAAATTCTGGAAAAAAAAAAAAAAAAATCTGAATTATGAGTTTTAGTTTAGTTCCTCGCAAACCAGACTTTCATGTTAAGTAGTTTTCCGCAAAATTAGCCTAGTTGTGGGTATTTGCATGCATGGCTGTTTATCATATCCGTATAGCCATGTGATGGACTCCACTCCCAATCCTGCACGGATAAGCAGATTTAGATAATGGATGGGTAATATATTTCATCTTTATATATGTTTTTATTCAATTTAACTGAAGAAGCTAAGACAAACTATACAAAACTTTGTCAGTAGGTAAGGGAACATTGTAAATGTAAGAACAAGGAGGAAATCAATAACTCCCCTGTCTCAATATATTCTGTCTGTGTAAAGCACTTTATATGAAAATTTTATGTTTATTTTGACCTAAAACTTGTTAAATAAAAACTATGTTTCTTTTCAGAACTCATGTTTGTTTAATAAATTATGGACAGATAATTTGGATCACTAGCAGAACTTGATGTTGGACTGAAGGAAAAAACATCTCTCAGATCCTCTTTCTTAAATGCAATAGAACTACCAGGATTTTGAAAAATACCTATCTTTACCCAAGAGGGGCCAATTGGGTATCTTCCTAGAACTACAGAGAGAGGGCCAACTGGGTTATTAGCATCCAAATGTGGCGAAACTGACGACTCTGATGGGTCTAATTAGCATCACTGTAAATGTGACCATAGCCTGTGGGTCCAGCAGGGGGGAGGAGAGCCAAACTCACTGGACCAGTTTTTGTGAGAAGGCATACAAGAAGAAACTGCTTCTGCCAACCCAGCCCAGACACAAATACTTCTGGTACCTGTCTGTAAAATTTCTAATTCTCCATTTAAAATAACTACTTCTGGTGGTTTGAAGCTGGCACTAAGTCTAAAAATTGTGTGTAAAGAAATTTCAGTAAGAGACCAAATACACTTTATCTCAGCGAGAGAAGTGAAAAATGCACAACTGTTGAAATTTCAGAACTACATCAACTTTCACGCTTATTGTCCTTGGAACAGAATATAAATGTTGAAAATAACTACTTCTGGTGGTTTGAAGCTGGCACTAAGTCTAAAGATTGTGTGTAAAGAAATTTACTACCAGGATTTTGAAAAATACCTATCAAGACCCAAGAGGGGCCAATTGGGTATCTTCCTAGAACTACCGAGAGAGGGCCAACTGGGTTATTAGCATCCAAATGTGGCGAAACTGACGACTCTGATGGGTCTAATTAGCATCCCTGTAAATGTGACCATAGCCTGTGGGTCCAGCAGGGGGGAGGAGAGCCAAACTCATTGGTGGTTCCTGAGTGTGGGGAGGGGTGAGAGGCGGAGCAGATCTGGGAGACTTTGCACATGCAAATTTGCATGCTGCCTTTTGTG